>JBAMIE010176654.1:0-14010 GCA_037177295.1 Kaempferia parviflora | reverse complement strand
GGCAACTCTCCTTAACACTTATGAAACAAGATTCGGTGACATGACCGTAATGCACCAGCCCAGAATGATTCAACCGTCGCCTGTGATGAGTTGTTACCAATTAATTTTCACATATAAAAGGTTTAAGTTCAAGACTTAGTTTACTTCAAACCTGTGTGAATAAGATTGGTGTACTCAGATGAAGATTCAAAGCGGAAGGTATCTTTACTAAAAGCTCGTTACAACAAAGCCTTAGGACATGTCTTTTTTGTTTCGCTGAAATGATTTGAATTTGTGGGGGATTGTTGATTTCTGTTTTAAAAATTCAAACAATTTCTTTTAATTTTGACAATATATATGCGTGTATTTAGTCCCACATTGGTAAGCTAAAAGAGTTGGAAAACCTTATATATGAGGTTCTTCTAATCTTGCTTAGAAATGTTATGGGAACCTACACGCATGCACGGGCCAAGCCCAAACCAGTTGGTTTCGGGGGGGGGGGGGCCTGAGCCAGAAATCCATAAACCGGACGCGACACACGCAGTTATCGCGCGCAAGGGGGGTGCAAATCCCCAGCCCGTGAGCCTCGGACTGGTAGGCGGCCCAGCTTGGTTTTGCCAAATCTTATTTGGTTCTTTTTTGTTACTATCTTTTTCTCTCCTTCTTCATCTCGGTTTTATTCGTGTCCTGAGGCATATTTGCATTTGGCGATATGAGGTTGAGTCCGTGCGGCGGTATTCGTCTTGGAGTGCACCTACCAACACCGCGAGTGGTTGTCAGATCTTGGGAGAATTTTGCCGGTGAGCCTCTACACCGTAGGACGACAATAAATTCTCTAAAGACAGTCGGCACGCTGACACTTCAACCAGATACAACTTTCTTAATTCTGACTCTTTATTCATCTGTCTTTTATTCTGCTTGCTTGGGTACAATTTATACTAAGGTTTTTACAACATTCGATTGCGATTTGAGATTAAGCATGGAGGATGAGGATCAAATACATCTTAAGCTTATATTGAAATTATCAACTTTTTTATATGGTATATCATATCGAAATATTCAGTATATATAAACGAGTAATGATATACTCAAAGAAAAAATTTAAGAAAAAGCTTAATGACAGACAGATAGTGTTAGAGTCTACAATTTCACTTTTTATGGGTCCCATCACTTTATATGTCTGTCATTGAAGTTTTCATTAAAATTTTTCTCTTTGTAAATCATTTTTCTATATAAAAATCATACTCATAGTGCACTGAATTTTTGGTATATTTAAATTATATATCATTTAGTTTAAAATTTTAGTATCGATATGGTATATCAAAAATTTTATTATAAATAGTATACCGATACAAATACCCTTTATACCATTAAATCTGTATAATTTGATATATTTCAGTATAGTACGAACTGTATGCTAAAATTTTAACATTTTTTCCACCTACTTCACCTATACGACACGGACAACATTTTTGAACAATGTTAAATTAGATTTCCGCAATGTCGGAGCACCTAAACTCCTCTTATTCAAACTATAATTAAATGGAATCTTAAAATTGAAAACCCACCGTTTTGAATGTCCGTAGCGTCAATAACATTTTCAGTCTCTTAATAAAATATATATAAATATTCACTTGAAAAGTCCGTCTGATGCTGTGGTGTAGTGGTTATCACGTTAGTCTTACACACTAAAGGTCCCCAGTTCGATCCTGGGCAGCATCATTTTTCGTCAGCGTTAAACTTGTATTTTTATGCTTTCATAATAAAAAACGATAATAGTTTTTTAAAGTATTTTTTTTCCTCCTACAAAATAAAATGATGTTACTGGATCAAACCGCCCGCTCGACGTGATTTCTCCGTCGTCTCGCCGCCCTCGCTGTCGAATCTTCCGATGGTACGTTTCCCTTCCTCAATCTGATCGCTTGTCTTTCATTCTCGTTGATTCCGGCATTTTTTTTCACCTATTAAGGTTTGTATATGCATTCCCACGCTGACCTAGTTCTCATGTCTCTTCAGTATAGATCGTCTTGTGTGGAATAGAACTCGATGAGACTTCTTCCTTGCAGAGCCAGGAAGAGGCTAAAAGATCTGGAGATTGCATATCTTTAAATGATATAAACGAGGGGGAAATTTAGGTAGTGATTTACTGTGGATTATGGAATTTATGGGTTTAGGGAAACTAGATTTTGGAACTGCTTCTGGTTGGGAGTTTATGGCGATGCTTGTTTAATCATTCCATGAGGGGCTGCTGTCTCATGTCTTCTTCTTCCTCTTTGTCAGAACAATTTATAGTAAACGGGATGCACTTCTAGAAGAAGTTATGGAAATTATGCCTAAAATTCTTTAAATATAATTTGGAACTTTGAATAATTGATTTTGAGATTATTTTCTAGTATGAAAATAGATGAACTCATTCTTCTTACTCTGTTTCTGTTTAAAGGGATATGGTTGCTTACAGTTCACTTGGATTCAGAATGAAATAGATTAGGCTGTTGATTTATTTGTCAAGTAATTATTTCGTGCTTCAATCCTTTACTACATTTAGTATGAGAATTGATGACTTTGTGCTAATGCCCTGTAGTAGGCGAAGTGGCAGTTGCAAGTTTTGTACTAACAACTATTCTTAACTATCTAATTGTCTATGAAGCATTTGCTTCCATTCTTCAAATTTGACTGAACAGTGGCTTTCCTTGTAAAAGACGTATTAGTTTACCTTTTGTTGTATATTTTTTTCTAGTCAAAGAAAAGAGGACTTTCTTTGGAGGAGAAGCGTGAGCAGATTCTCCAAATCTTTTATGAGTCCCAAGACTTCTTCCTTGTAAGCTTTCTAGTTCATTAGTCAATATTAATCCTAGATCTCAGTCATAGTGTTGTTTGATACATGACTTTTTGGTACAGTTTTTTTTTTTTTTTTTTTTGATAATCCTAGTAACCAGCATTTTGGTACAGAAGTTCATGTACTAAATGAATATTTATCTACTAGTTTTTAAGCAAACAATCAGTTCTAATTTTCTTTCAAATAGTGCTATTTCTATTATTTGAGTAGTTACACCAGTTATTACGATGTTTTTACTAATTGTGTTGTACTGTTGTTAGAGGTAGCATTGATGCACTAAAACTTATGGATATTAAATACTTGTTAAATGTCGTTTGTAAATCTATGTGATCCTTCTTACAAGTTACAACTAATATGAATAATAATGGTACACTCACAAGTGAAATATGAAAGAAATCAGATTATCAAATAAACAACGGGAAATGAAATTAATACTGAGAGAGAGTTAAAGGCTCTAAAGAAAGATCTTCATTGGGGCCAATAGTGATTATCTTGAAACTCAAACTCCATCTAAGATTTTCTTTTGAGTAATGGATGAGGACAAGACAACCAACTAGTTGGTATGATTTTAGTGTAGAAATCATTGATTGTGTAGAGGAGGTAGGATATACAGTGTGTAAGAAATAAGTATAAGATGATTGATACATAGGGAGGGCAAGAAGAAGGTCTGATACCATTGGTGATCCCTGAATTCACTAGTGCAACTTTCATATCTCATGAGATAATATCCAAAGGTATCCAAAATTGCTAACTGGAACAATGACCAGTGACCTTATTTGGTTGAAAAAGGTGCTTTACAATACAGAACTATTAGTGGAAGAATTTTCTTATGGCTAGTTCTTATAGGACCATTTTAGGCTAATATTCCAGAAGTACCATCCAATAATTTATTCTATCTTATCAAAAATCACTGTTACATCATTTAGAGTTTTGCACCAATAAGCTACTGTTGTTAATCTTTGTTGTTTATATGCTTGTCTTTAAATGCTATCGCAGAATTACTTATTTCAATCATCATTAGAAACAATTATTAGTGACCATATTATCTTATGTTTTAATTTTTTAGCTTAAAGAGCTTGAGAAGTTGGGCCCAAAGAAAGGTGTCATAAGTCAGTCAGTGAAAGATGTTTTGCAAAGCTTAGTGGACGATGATCTTGTTATGAAGGACAAAATAGGCACTTCCGTAAGTTCATTTCCCATAATTCAATGAAAGCTATTATTATTTTTTGTTTATGCATGTATTATATGTTACAAATCCATATTGCACTCAATAAGTAGCCAACTATTTGAATCGATAATTTCCTGATAATTAAAATTCAAATACATGATTGACTTTGTACAAGTTATTACACGTGCATTGCTTTTCTTGAGCTATAGGGACTATCTTTCTCCTAGTAGAGGCTCAGATGTGATTAGTAGCTATGTATGCTTCCAAATAGCTGTGTGTCCGGTCTCACCGTTCACCTAGCCAAAGTTCCTCATATTCTTATCTTGGTTGATATCCAGGTGAGAGCTAATTCTAAAAAAAAAAACTTGAGTGGGGAAGACTTTACCCATTTATTTGGGCAAGATTAATTGTACATGAAGATGCTGAGTAATATAATTTTCTAACGTGTGCTTGGAAGGTATAAGTTTCAACATGAGCGCCTCGATATTAACCTCGTTTTTTTATTGTCTAAGAGTACTAAATATTAACACAGATGTTATGGTGGCAAACAGATTCCAATCATCTAGTGTTTGGCATCTTTGCTCCCCATGTTGTTGGCACTAAACTAAAGACTACTCTGAAGTGTGTGATGCATCTATCCTTTCACACTAGGTGGTCCAATGTTAATAGCTGGAATTTTAAAGGATGTCAGCATGAGCAATCTTGGGATCCACTCTCACAATTCATTGCTAACTAATTACTGCATTCTACAATCAAAGTATGGAGAGGACATGGTGCCTATCACGTCGGGGTTGGTGGAAAGTTGTGCCCTCTAATACAAAACCTGGAACATTTTTGATGGCTGCCTCCATTGCTATCAAAAGAAAATAGTGCATATAGAAGATGAAAGGTCTTTATGAAGTGAGCATAATGGTCCACACAAACTTCGTGGCTTCTTTCTTGTATGAAAACTTCCTCTGCAGATCTCAAGCTCATGAACGCAAATTTTCAGAAAGAGATAAATGGTGGGGGTGATTGGGCGTAAGCAATAACTGTAGGATTTTGCAGTGTTAAGGTCTAATCTTGAATGTCTTTCCAAAGTCATTTAGATCGGAGCCTTTGGTTTTTTCATGCTTCAGTTCAGGCACAGATCCTTTCTCACTTCACACTTCTATACACATATCTTCTTACCTCACCATGTAACTATTATTGGTTTGCTATAATTTTATTAATACATATGGGCAAGCCTTTCTTCTGCCAAAAAAAAAAGAAAATTGATATTACAGAGTTCACTAAAATGGTCATGTTTATTTGTTTTAGTGCTATTAAATAACAAATAGTTGATTTTAAGAAACAGAAACATGCTAGACAGCCATTGCAGAATTAGATTTCTGGTTAAACATGAAAGGAATCCTTCCCTAGAAAAGAGCTTGCAACACAAAGAAGTTGATCATCGTCATCTGTTGTTGCTTGTTGCTTCTTTTAAGCTTTTCTTCTTGAATAGTAATGGTTATGATTTTCTTATGGTCTTTCTAGGTATACTTTTGGAGTCTGCCTAGTTGTGCTGGTAATCAGGTATCAACTGTTGGCCTTTAGAAATGTTAGACCAATGATACTGATTATCCAAACACTTATCCACTAAGGAGATTTGAAACAGTTGAGAAACACACGAACCAAACTAGAATCTGAGCTTGGAAGCTGTAGAAAGCGCTCGTCTGAACTTACTGGACAAAGGGACATCTTGAAAAAAGGCAGGGAGGAGTCTGTGAGTTGATTACAGGGTTCTGATCTTCTGTTTCCTGTTATACCATAAATAGCTTTGACAGAACTTGTTCATTTTTCATTTGGCATCACTCATATGTAGGATGAGAGAGAGGCAGCATTAGAAGAGCTCAAAGCTGTTGAGTTACAACATAAGAAGCTAAAGGTAACTGCTGTAGTTTGACTGCGTTTTGATGACCATTTTCCTTGGCTCTTGAGTTGGTCTTTTCATTGCAGGAAGAATTAGCCTGCTATGCAGATAATGATCCAGCTGCATTGGAAAAAATGAGTAAGAATTTTTGTCTTGCTTTGTATTAAAAAGTTCTTTCATCTTCTTTGCTGCCTTTCTTTATGCATATAGTTCGACAACAAAACTTTATCATCAGTTTTCCTATGTTTTTTTGGTGACATAACAGAAGATGCAACTGAGGTTGCACATGCAGCAGCTAATAGATGGACAGGTATATCCCTAGCCATCAAATTTCTGTTCAGAAGGGTATGAATTCTTTATGAAACTGATTATTTTTGTCTCATACTTAATCAGACAACATATTTACCTTACAACAATGGTGTTCAACCAACTTCCCACAAGCAAAAGAACAGCTTGAACACATGTACAAGGAGGTATATTATAAGAATTCTTTCATGAAGCAACACGGACTGTTGGTCAATTGCTAAATATCATGTGCATTTTTGTCAATTGCATTCGCTGTCTTGTTTGGTGAAAGAGATCTTTTGTCTAGTCATTCAATTTGAGACCTTTAAGCAAGTTCTCCTTGTCATCTTGATTCTCTCAACCACCAGGCCGAAAGTGTGTGCCCAAGAGGGTGGTCCCAAATCATGTGACTCTACAATATAGAGTTCTGCTTGATGACTTGGACAATAATCATTTTAAGCTGTAAAATAACAATTTTTGTAGTGGGATAGAAAAGCCTCCTCTACTTTATAGTGCATTTGAATTAACATGATAAAAGTCTTTTTGTAACCATAAGATTTATTCACAAACAAGGCGACATCAAGCCAATATCTGTGTTTTCATTTAACATGCCTTCTAATGGTGTCATCTTTTACGACCTTGATATTGTAAACATTATTCCCGGCAGTGTTTGCTTCTAGGATTCTGAATGTTTGGCTCAAAATTGCAGGTTGGGATAACTGATGACTTTGAATACCTACAGTGATTTCCTGAGACCCTTGCTCTATACTTCAAGAGCCAATACCTTCAATAGCGAGGTTACTAGTGCCCTTTACCTTCCAAAGATCAAATTTGGTGAACATTTGCTTCTATTTTGGATGCCAAGTTGTTATCGTACTCATGTCTGTTGTGTTGTGCAGTTTATGTTTTGAATCATTATTAACCATCAACACTTCGTCAAGAGACTCATGTTGGTCATGTTTTGAATCACAAAATCGGTCGATGTGGGTGAGTTTTACAACTTGATTTTGTTGGGTTCGCCATTTGCTCAAATAGCTAGGATAAGAAAAAACGAGTAAGGGCGAGGTGTCCGTAGAACAGGATTGAATTAATTCACTAATTTTATTTTTTTTATTAGAGATAATGGGGTAAATTTTCATAACTCTCAATCAATGGAATTTTACTCAAAAACAACCCTCATTCTTTCTAAGAACGTAAAAAGAAAAGCTTATAGAAGTAGATCAATTTGAACTAAAACAAACCTTCAACCTTTGTCTAAGTTTTGGTCATCTTTGTCTGACCTAGCACATGGCGCCCACACTGATTCAATTTAACCAACCAAAACAACTCACCTACTACGTTCGCCAACAAACTGTATAAATGATTACAATAGTAATAAATCAAAATGCAGTGTAGCTATTACATTATCCTTGTTCCTTAAATAATTTGGTCCGTTTACTTGTCCCATATCATATTTGATTTATTAGGGAAGAAAGAATATTCTGCCTCATCCTCCACATTATATCGCATTTTCAACACTAGAACCATTTCCGAAGATTTCTGTCTCGTCTACTGTCGGTTTTTGCAAGTTGTTGGCCGTATCTGCTTCCTCGACGTCATTAGAGCTCAGAAAACTTGGTTGATTGGTTGAAGAAAGCAGCCTTGCCCACATTCTGTCAGTAATGACCACCTTATTTCCTTGTTCTGTCACCCTCTGCGATAAACAAAGATTTGTACATCAGCTAGTAAATAGTAGCATCTCAGACATCAGTATAAGATGTCTAAACAATTAATCCACCCTAATTCAATCATGTCTTAGGGGCATTCATATTATAATATAATTTGATAATTGAAGTAAATGTTCATATAGGTTCCGTGAATCCTAGCTTGTTAAGACAACTAGAGTTAACCATCGTGCCAAATGACAATATAACTAACCTGGTAATTTTGTCAACACAATAAAGAAAAATGTCTGTGAGAACTGATATATAATGAAAACTTCAACTACACAATCGAGTCAATAGGAAATTTAATCTCAAAGACAGTTCCAGCGAATAAGTTGTTTTCATGTTATTGTATGTTGGTTCCATGTTTAGCACTGTTCGCTTAAAAAAACATATATAGAACTTACCTCAAATGGTATGTAAGTTTGCCTGCCATTGACTAGACCAACAGTGAAACCTGTGTACCCAGCCATTGCCCCATGTACTGCACTTTGTGCCAGAAGTGTGCAGTAAACATTGTCTGAAGCATTGCTTGGAATTGCCCGAATCATGTATGTTGGATCTGCGTCCCCAAAGACAAACTTTTACACTTCCAGTTAACAAAATTGGATGCATGATTGAATGAAATCTGGTCAAATACCTATATATTTAAGATTTATCACCATCCTTTGTCTTCTCGCAAAGTAGTCCTGCATCATGCAGCAGCAAAATGTCAACAATTGTTTCAAGCCTAGTGGATATTTTGATATTCACCGAGATTGATTAGAAGTTTAACAGTAGCACATATGAAGTACAATATGTACAATTCGAAACCTACAAAGACATTTTTAAATGATGATAGATATGCATATCAAGAACATGATGAACATAGAATGGACATGTCTCCAGACTGAGCATACAGGTAGATAGGAAGTGGTCGTGATTTAGATTTGTAATGCACCTTTATCCTCTGAGACAACCATAGACCAACATCCAGAAGCATTTTGTTCCCAGAGGCATCTTCATGCTCCATTGACTTCATGCTTTCAACAATAAGATCTTGTCCAGCTCCCTCAGCAACAACTATGACCATATGCCCATTTTCTTTAAGGGTCTTCTCTATATATTCAAAAAGACCACCTTTTCCTTCCAGATAAAAGGGGGATTCTGGGATCAAGCAACAATCCTAATGGGAGGAGAAAAAGAACAAATCAACAATGTTTATCCACAGGGAAGAATACCATTTCAGTCATTCATTTGGTAACTTACTAAACCAAATGTCTCAGCCAGTTGTTACAAGGATCTATTACAAGCAAATTAAGGAAATAACAATATCACTAACCACATCTCGGCTTGCAAGTGTCGCATACATAGCTATGAACCCTGCACCATTAGAGGTTCTTAGCTTAGAAGGTCGAAATTGCATAATTACACTCCAAAATTGATCTGCATATCTATATCTTAAGAATTTCAAATGCATAATATTGAATTAGATCAAGTATTATAAAAGGAAAAACTTGTCATGGATACTTTTCATACCCGAAAAAATTTGCTAGCATCAAGATAGTGAAAAATCATATCCCATCTGATTTTTCATGATTTATGATAATTCATACAGCTTGTGGACATGCATGATGTTGGTCAGATATCAAAACACATTAGTGTGCGCTTCTAATAAATGTCAGTGTGTTATTAAATACTTAAAACAAACAATATCCACAATGTTTATTTTTTGGTTAATTGCCTGATATTGGAGTACACAGTTTAAGAAAGAGATATCACTGATCACCATGAGAAAGTATTTATGACGGCGAAGGAGTTTTACCACTATAACGGCCCATTAGTTTCACAACTCCGATACCATTTTCACCACTCTCAGCCTCTACATGTGCAGCATTAATCGCACGCTGGGCCTCTTCAACGGCAGTATCAAAACCAAAGGACTTATCAATAATCTGAATCAGAGTTACAACGGAAAATGTAACGATGAACTGGATAATAGTTTTTAGGCATAGTAAAATATCAAAGAATAGGTGGAAAGAAAGAGAAAAACTGATACCGCTATGTCATTATCTATCGTCTTGGGGATTCCAACAACAGAAACTTTGAGACATCGTCTCCGAATTTCCTAGAATTAATAATCATTGAGAAATTTATCAATCAGTTCATCCTATTCTAATATTAGAAAACTAGAAGCTATAATCCCCAAACACATAATTGAGAAAAAAATAATATTGGAAGTCAAATGTATTAGTTGTCCACTCTCCAAAAGAAGATTACGAATAGACAATAAAGTTCATCGCCAAAATGATATCAACAACAACACAAACACGTGATGTAAAATAAATTCTTCATAATATGATAAAATGGAAAATTTTCTATCGTAGATGATTTTTTTAAGAAAAAAATTGACATTACAAAATTGGCATTACAGCACATCTATACATGAATTAAGATAGAACAATCTAAATATAACAGTTTGATTACTCAATTACCTCAAAAATAGCAGCTGCTCCCTTCTGAGTTCCATCTCCTCCTATGATATAGACCTGAATAATAAATATTTGCTAGAGAATCAATCTCAATATCTATCATTTTATAACCCAGCATCAAATAAACAAAAACCAAATGTAGAGTTTAAATTCTACTTGATTTATTCCACGATCTTGAATGTTATCAACTATCTTTGAGGTATCATGACCTCCTCGTGATGTACCTAGGACTGTACCACCACGTTTATGGATATCATTCACACTCTTTGGTGACAACTGTATGGTATTACGAGCATAGAATCCTCTATATCCACCCTGAAATGTCAATAAAATTTAACACAAAAAATTACAAATAATCTAGAAACTAAATCCTCAAGAAAAAATATCATATGGATCCATGCCATTCAGTTAACATTTCGAACTCCATGCTAATTTGGAACTAGATATTGTAGTACTGCCTAGTTAACTTTATCTATGGATTCTTGACTAAACCAAAGCAACATCTAATCCATCAACACAACTACTTGGAATTAGATATATGATCTTACACTATTTGAACATAAACTTACATAAGCCTCTTTAGAATTAATTAAGTATATCAGCCTACACTGAACAGATATTAAGTGTGTGAAGTTACTGCTAACTTATAGCTTTTCTAACAATGTCTAGTTAAAAGGTTCATATCCCAAAACATACATTTTTTAACACATGATATTCATACACTGAACATAACATGTGCATTAGAACACCCATACAGATACCCTGATTTGTGAGGCTTGGAAATCTTGTCCCATGACATTAGGGGGTCAAAAATGGTAGGTAACATTCTATACTATAATGTAGATTGTACATAAATCTCCCGCTGCTGAAACAACATTTTAGACTACATCTAAAGGTTCTCTGAGTAATTTATAAGATCCCATAATACACCAATGGAACCAGCTCAAGTAGATAAGGGTATGCCAGGCATAGTGGATGAGGAATAGGGAAAAAAAAGTTTTAGGCAAGCCCCAAAAGTAGGTTGATTTTGAGGCTTACAATGGTTTACAATGGACAAGTACTATGTTAGCAAAACACCAGAATGATCAAACAATTATAGATCCAGCTCTCTTAGATGTAGATATGCAATCTGTCCTATCTGCAGATATTTTTTTTAACAACTCAATGAATCAAACTAATGTGGGTAAGTACATCATAATTATGAAATAAATAGAGAATTATGAAAATACCCAAGGAAGAAAGCACTTGGTAATGCAACAATTAGTCCTGACCTCAATACCAAGAATATTGTTAACGCCGTACATATAGGACAAGCCACACACTATTTCCCGAATGACTGTGTTAAGTCCTGGGCAGAGACCACCACATGTTACAATGCATGCAAGCACATCATCTGACTCAAAGTAAACCTGAATAAATCTCCAAGATTACCTATAAGTTAGAAATGATCTCATAAATATGACTAATGTATTCAAACATGTACCACACAACATACCCTTTGGCGTGGCCCAGCACGTCGAAAGTGGATTCCCCTTGGGCTCTCTTTTTGAACAACAACCTACAGGCTCAAATTTTAATTACTATATTCCATATAAACAATCAAAGATATATGAGATAACAATAACATCTTTGCAGTTAAAAGTTTAAAACAGACTCTAGAGAATGTCTCAACAAGAAACTTCTTACCTTCTTGGGAACAGTATCATCATGATCAACAAAGTATTGCCTGTCAAGGAAATATTTAGAATTAACGTATAGAGTAGTAGTATGCTATAAATGAAAAATCATTGTTTGCCAATAACACATTAATGTATTCGAAGATTGGGTGTAAGAACATACTTGACAACTGAGTAAGCTGGGTTGTCTTGGAGTGGATTAGAGTATGTCTGCACCAGAAGAGTGATCACAGCACTTCAAATTTATTTCAAAGACGCACAGTTCACAAGCAGTGATTATCTAAGTTGTCTTTGGAAAGTCAAATACAAGTGTTCGTAGAATAATACTGTGCTCTAAATCCATCTGAAAAACAAACTCAATGAAACTAAAAACAAACTAAATGAAACTTTTAACTGTGCTGTATCAATTAAATTAACACATGAATTAGTTTCAGTGGACGAAGTTGGGCTACCAGTGAGTATCAAGATTCTTTCTTACATACATAAACATTCAAAACTGCTATGCTTCTTCTTCCCTTCCACACGATTTGTCCAGTATTAAAAATGACGAACCAAGTAAATTCAAGCAAAAACCCTCGCTTAGGATACTACCCCGTCTCAATAGATCTTCATGCACGAATCTGGCACTGAGATCTCAGACAGATCAAGCCATAACGCGCTTAACTTGTAACGATCCCGGACTCCTATTTGTTCTCTCATCACTTTCAGTTTCCTCATGCAATCCGATAAAAGCTCGCATCGACAAATCCCCTACACAGGGTTAAGAAAAAAAAGAAGTTGACTCACAGGGAGATTGGGGAGGTAATCGGTGAGGTGCGGCACGTCCTCGAGGACGTACCCGAACTCCCCTTTCACGATCTTGAGCGTGGACTCCGGTTTGATCCCCGCCATCGTGGGCGACGCAGCGGCAGTTAACGAGGGGCAACGAGGGAGGAAGTTTCGAAGATCCAAGTCGAGGATCTGGATGCCGGTGGACGAATGGGGCTCAGAATCACAGCGATCGGGCTTCATCACGGCACCTGGAGGAAGGAACGTCGGCGGAGCGGGCAAGATCCAGGATAATGGAGGAAGCCATCGTCGATCGGGAGGACGCCTGATGCAATGAATCGCCTGCTCGTGTTCCAATCGGACCAGATTCTTCTCGACGGCGATCTGCGATGCTCTCTTTATCCGGGAGGTGGTCACGGAGCGCGGTGGTCGAGGAGGCAACGAGAGATTGAAAATTTCCGAAAAGGACAGTGAGCGAAGTCGGTTGCAGTTTAAGGATCCGGCGGAGTTGGTAGCCCCCTGAAAGTTGCATTAAATATCCGACCGTCCACTGAGACATCTCGCGCACGCTGATTTCTCAACGCGTCCGGGGCCACACGGAAGGGTGGCCCACGGTAAAACCCATTTCGGGCTCTGACTTAACCACTGTGCGATAGCTTTGTCGATTCAATGGTTGTTGTCTCGATTGTAAAAACAGAAAAAATAAATTCAAACATGTTTTTGTATGGCCGAATGAACTAGAGCACTGAGGGTCAATCCATGACCGGATAGATCGGCCTACGATGGAACATCTATTTAGTGGGGTAGAATAGGTGAATCCGTCATCTCAGAGCGAGTTGAGAAATTTTCAATTCAAAATAAATTATAAATTAGACAGGCTAACCCACAGATTAAAAAAATTATAAAAACTTTTATATCTTTAATATTTTACTTCAGAAAATTTTTATCAATAAAATGTATCAAAAAAAAAATAAGTATTTTAAATATAAATAGATACTCATGAAAAATACTATTTTAATAAATTAATATAAAACTTAACTTAGGGGGGCGCTTAGTATATATTTAGTAATCGGAATGGTAATGTGCTTGATTGAGGGGGAATGAGTTTAGCGATAACCTAAGAGGTGTTGGCTATGAAATTAGTGATATAAAACCAATATTTAGAATCAGATTCTTGTCTATCAAACATTAAGAATAGGAATAAAATATATTCCATTCCATTCCATACTTTTA
>JBAMIE010176641.1:0-14017 GCA_037177295.1 Kaempferia parviflora | reverse complement strand
GAAAAAAATAATTAAAAAAAGGGTATAGTCATAAATTTCAAAACTTTATAGACTTTTAAAAAAAATCCAATTAAACCATTTAGCGAACCCCTTTGTCCTTTTTCCCAAGTCAATTTTTTTTCTCTATATATTTTTCTTCTTCCTCCTTTAATCTTGACGCCGACATCATTTGCCAATGTCATCACTTTGTCCCACCTAAGTGAAAATCTTAACTACGCCACTAGATATCAATAATGGATAATTTTATAGCCAATGAAAAGAAATGCTAAATGAATTCTTCTTTTTTATTTTGACTCAAAACTTGTCCCTTCTAGTTAATTTATTTTTATATTTTATTAATTTTAATAATTCAAATCATATGTTAAAATACTATTATTTACTAATCATCGCGTGCACGAGAACCCCGGTAGCAAGCTACTAAAATGGCTAGACTCTCCCTCGTTAAAAAATAATTTAATTTTTTGTATATATATTAAATTGATAAGAATAGATATTACACTTGATCTTAGGCAAAAGACAAAGAAAAATATGTTTTCTAACATCACTGATCCAAGATATTTATAGAAACTTCTCCACTCACAGTGTTACCAATCCTAGGATGTGGGACTGAGTTTCGAACTTTAGATTCCTGATTAATTAATAGGAACAATTTTTAATAATATACCACAGTTGAGTCTCGAACGCTAGATCCCTGATTAAAATTATAAATAAAATTTTAAATTATTTTAGGTGTAAAAAAAGCATTAATATAATTTATATTTGGGTTTTATCAAATTAATTAAAAGTTAGTAGCAAAGGATTCTTAATTAACTAAATAATAGTAAGATCGGAAGATAGTAAGATTAAATATTAAAATTTCGAATTAGATAAAAATAAATGTGTTTAATAACTTTCAAGTCCTAAGAATATAGTAACTAGCTACATGTAGCTAATGTAGTACACAACGTCATCAATGAGTTTTTTTTTTAACTTAAATATTATAATCTAAATCCTAAACCCTAACATCTACTTATCGAACTCTTTAAAAAATACTTGTGTGAACCTGAGAGAGATATGCTAACCTACTCCGCAGCATTTAAAGTACCATCCAGTATTTTAAATTAAATTTTTACCTTTTAAAAATAAAATTATAATTAAGAGTTTATTACATAAAATAAAAATGAGGTTCTTTTAATATGTTATTATTATTATTATTATTATTATTATTATTATTATAGCAGCAGTACCCATCCAACTATCTGTTTCTAAATTATGTAAAGAGAAATTAATTATTAAATAACTAGGATGAAAGGAGTTTTTTTTTTCCAAAAATAAAGCAAGGATTCAAAAAAAAAAAAAAAAAAGATTAACTAAGTCGAGTTATATGAGATCTATGTATTGATTCCTTCCTAATCTGATCGAATGGTCCTCTTAATCTGGACCAAGAGGGGATCCATCACTTTTCTCATAAGTCACTATGATTTATTTCCTCCTTATTTGTTCTAGAACAGGCTAGCAGGGCGAGTGGTTCGCCTTTCTTTTACCACTTATAAGCTCTTATGTGAAAAGAGTAACCTGGAGGTGGACTGCTTCTCTACATCCGGAGTCTAGTCATTTATGATCATTTCCTTTACAGACGCGTTTTGCTAGAGGATTTAACCAACTAATCTGACCTACCACCAAGAGTAACATGGCTTCAAGAGTACCTAACCTGACCTCATGCAGCTTAGAACGAGATGTGATCCTGGAGATTGAGAAAATCCTGAGTTAAAGAAGGAAATGGAAACAGTGATCTGTAACATCCATTGAATCAAGACCTTTGCAGAGACTAGTCACTGTATTGTTTAGGTGATAAAACAAAGAGCATGGACCGTCTCAGTGGAAGAACATATTGTAACTGAGAATAATATAGAATCATTATGTTGACATAATTATCGAAAGTCTTTAATCGAATAATATATATTAGCTTCTAATTCAGTCAGTTTTAAAAGATAATCATAAGGAATCCTTGTAAATACGGGGGTCTTTTATAGTTGATAAAAATCAATGTAATACAACTTACCCTTGCACAAATTGCCCAACTAGTCCAATATCAACCCAATGGTAGCAAATACCCTAAACTAAATTCACAAGGGCTTCCATCGCGAGCCTGCATAGTTGAAACGTTCACTTGCATAGTTTACTACAAATGAGTTCGTCTCAGATATTTCTCTCTGAAGGCCCTTGCTCCAGGCAAACTCTAGGTCTGATTTACCTATTAATTTAGAACAAAAGTTGCATACTCATGCGCAGCTTGCACAAACCCTAACTAGGCTGTAAACGAGCCGAGCTAGCCTAGGCTCGAGCTCGAGCTCTGCTCGAACCGGTAGAATTGAGCTCAAGCTTGAGCTCAATATTTAATTAAGGGCTGAGATCAAAAATTTTTTTAATAAATAAATTTATATATATTATATATTATAAAAGTATATATTACTACTAGCTCGTTTGACTCAACGAACCACCTAGCCAATAATAATTAAGCTCGAGTTCGGCTCAATTTCTAATCAAGCCGGCTCGAGCTCAATCAACTTTGAACTCGAATTGAGTTTTAACCGAGCCGCTCACGAGCTACTCATGGGTGACTTGGCTCATTTGCACCTCTAAGCCCTGCCATAAAAAGAGTATCCTTATTATAACATATTCCTCCAAAGTCAACAATGCCATATATGGAGAAGAAAACGAAAGACCCACCTTTGATATTCACACCTCTAGTTTAGTGCTTGGAATTTGAAAAATCCAGTGGTCGATTTAATGATACAGCCTACAGCACCAACAGAAACTGTACACAAAAGAATCACCAAATTGCATTGGATTGTTAGTCTCTTTATTCTTGTATTTTTATATTATTATAGGAGACTTAAATTTCCCCATGATTTGATAAAAAAAAAGTGATTTTGATTTTCAAAAGGTCCAAATTATGATGGACAGTAGATAATTTGGATAACAAACTCTAAACATCAGCATTCCAAAATGCAAATGACCTTTTTGAATTTAAAAACCCTGCTATAACTATTTCAAGTAACAATGAGATTGCACATCACTTTAGGACCTAAAAGCTGGGTCTTTGCAATACAAAAGTGCTTCCAAATTTTTCTCAGTTAACCTCTACGACTGGGAAGTGGAAATGTATGGCAATTGGCTTGAGAATTTGAAATTATAAAATACGTGCAGCAACTTGGAGTTCCAAACATCTCATATGAACAGGCTGCTCACATTCTTAGCCACTTAATCATATCTATATATCTGAACTAAAATTAGTTCACTGAAAAAAAAAATTGTAGTGTATTTACATACCTTGTTATTAATCCTAAGAAAATACACTGGAAACCATCATCCAGCTATTAAAATTTATCTGGAAAAAGGGCAATTATTCTTGTTGTAGAATCCAAGAGGTGCAGTTATGGAGCAGTTGGAAATTTTGACGTGCTGCTATGTTGTGAATAACTTGCATTTTGCTTAAGAAGGTAGATGCATTTTCATAACACTTGTATGAGCCTCCACAATCACACAGCTCTGCCAAGCGAGCAGCCTTAACTTGTCTACACTTGATGCAAACAAGATCCTGTAAGTGATAAAGCCTTTCTCTCTGCATGACTATTTGGAGGAGGAGATTTTCCATCTGCTCACGGTTGTATGGCTGTCCACATTGTGGCACCACACAACGCCATTCATCCTTCCAAAACACAGAATCACGGCCAAGATCTAAATCACGATAATCATTGCAGTAGCTGCAAATATGAAGAAAAGAAGTGAGTAGCAATTTAATATAGGGAGTAGATGGGGTCGATCTCACAAAGAGTCAGGGTGGCTTCATGAAATTTTATAGCCAAAACAAAATGAGAAGATACGGTTTTGAGCTGTTTTGGCTAAAATATTATGTAGGTAAATTACAAGAACTACCAAAGTTAGATCAACATACCTGCAAATAACATTCGGAAGTATGAAAGATGGACAGGGATCATAAAACTGTGCTTCTGGAGCAAATTCTTTTACATGAATAAGTCTTAGTAAATTCTTCCTCATCCTCTGTAAGTAGAAGTGTTTAATTCAGCAACCAGAGTGTGTCAAGAAAAACAATACAAAAATGATGAAATTGGGCTGACAGACTTGTATTTTGTAAAAAGAAGCATTTGGGCCATTTGCAAGCCTAGCAATTCATGTGCTCTTTTGGACTTAACAAAAAAAGTTTTAGTGGAGCAAAGGTTGTTGCTCAGCTCATTTACCCAAGTGGCCCATTTACTCATGCAGAGTATCTATAAATCTTAAAAAATTTGAATGAGGTGCATCCTAATTTAAGCTATATAAATAAGTACAATCCAAGACGTAAAATAGAAGTTTAAGGAAAACCTCTAAAACAAAGCAGAGATATTAGACTGACAAGCCCTTGAACCTAGCATGATGCTTCATCTGTATGGAACCCTATTTCAATTACCTCCATGAAAATCTATATCTATAGGAAAATCATGTCACATCCACAATAGCTCTACCACCTCAATGTAATTAGAACACTATAGTGAATTTTTTCTCCTACTTCTCTTAATCTCAGTAGCAAAATTTTCAAAATTACATGGAATAACTCATCAACTTGATCCCTCTATGATTATAAAAACATTATCATCACCTGTATTCTTATAAATTTGAACTAGGAAAATTTTTTCCATCCCTCATATTGATTCTTAAATTCTCAAAACGATGTTGAGCAATTATATGTTGATCTCAGAAGCATTCCAAAGTTCAATAGGAATATCATCTGGATTGATATCTTTCCGTCTTCATTTTCAATAAAACCTCTATAACTTGATTTGATAAAACCTTCTATTTCTAAAGCTTCTCTTATATCCAAGAAAAGGGCCTAGTCTATATTGTCATATTCCTAACACAACCAGTAAAACATATGTGATTTTATCCATATGCACTTTTGAAAACCTTGGCCTGAACAATAAATTTCTAATTTTCCTTTCGCAACATCAAAACAAGGAATAGTGAGCATCACAGCTTGAAGTAATTAGGATGTATCAATTTTACACTAATCCCAACACTAATGAAAGCATATGTGGTGTCAATGATTTAAAATAGCATCAGGTAGATAATAATTTTGCACTAATTCCAACACTGTCAAAGCATATGAGGTGTCAACAATTTAAACTAGAATCAGATAGATAATCAAAATATTGTGGAGCCTTAAGATATAGGATCGAGTACCCAAACATCATGTTGAACATTTTGATCAAGAGCAAGAACAGCAGAAATGTGTTTAATGAATTCCAATGCAGCATCTCCTTTATGACTTTGATATCCAACTGAACTTGAAAAACCATGAGTCGGAGGCTGATCCATATTGCCTTTGTTTATCCTCTTGTTTATAGTGCATACATCTTCAAGAAGTTTCTCAGTGAAATAATTGCTTATCTGTAGGAGCACAAAACAGTATGTAGTAAAGATCACTGAGGAACTCTTTTGCTAGTGAAAATTATGTTTACCCGTTTCCTAATGTGGTCATTGATGCAGTCTTCCAGAGTTTCAGCAACAGTCACTGTGATTGAGGGTGTACAAGTACTATCATCAGTTGTAGTAGTTCGAGAAGAAATTTGCTTTTTTAAGTACACCCAAGGATCATACAAGAATTCTGAGACTCTCAAGTGAAAGAGGGCCTGTTTTGACAACCGAAGATTGTTTGGATGATTTGATATGTCACAATACATTTAAGCAACTTTAACACTCATTTTGTTTACATGAAAAGAAATTACTTTTTCAGAGGAATAACAAACCTGAATGTCCGTAGTTAAGTGTTCTGCCATGTTCCAGCATGCTACAATTTCTTCTTGAGAGTCACCCTCTGTGTTTGTGATTGGAGATCCTGTTTGGAATTTGGCCCGAATTCCACCATAATTAAACTGCAATTTGTAATATCAGTTAACAGAAAAATTGTACTGTATGATCAATTGACATCAAATTTAAGTGATGTGAGAATATGAAAAATTACTTGAACAAAGATAAGTAGACAAACATATGTTGAGTGAGGGTGGTCAGACCTGATCCTTAAATAACAATGAATGCCAAACATACAGAGGCTCAAGCTCAATCCATTCAAAAAGGTCTCTGCAAAGTCACATTGACTAAAATTTTAAGTAAAAAATATATATGGAATCAAATTCAAGATCCATATCAATCAACGAAAAAAATGAAAGAATAAACCTTGTTTGTAAAGTTTTCAGCAGAGAATCACAATATGATGTTGCAGCCAACAGTTCAAACTTGCCAGTGTCAATTATGATCTTAAAGAAGCTTGCAAAGATGATAGTTGCTCCTAGTTTTCTCAACTCAGAAAGCAGTAAAGCAAATACCTTTCTCATGACCTGTCAGTTCAGATAAAAGGACTCTCACGTAGAAAAGAAATGAATAAGTGCAAGATACAGTGATGTAGAAACAAATTTCAAGCGTAACACAAGTTACTAGATCACTACCATAAAAGTGCAACTAAGGATTTGGCAAGGAAATTGCAAGGACTCAAAGACAAGAGGTACAAAAGTTTCAAATATTAGTATAATCTCTTGCTCAATCATCAAGCAGCCTAATGGAAAAGAACAAGGGCCTTACCATATCCAACACACGATGAAGTGCAGGGTCATGAAGTTTTGACATGGGGCTGAAAATTTGTGTGAATGATAGTTAAGAAAACACAACATTAGAATTGTACTACAGATCATTCAACTTCTCACCTGCAAAGCCACCGGTAAAGATGTTGCAAAATTTCATCAGCAAAGATATTACCAGAAGCCACTGCATCTGATATGCATCTTTGAATTAGTTGCTTTAGTACTTGAAATGCAGGAGCGCATGCATTGGCTTCATCATAATCAGTTTCATTAGCAGAAGATGTAGGCTGCGAACCATATTCACCAAATAAAGATCCCCCATCCATTTCTTCAAGTAGACTACTCTTGTGGATAGCATTCACAGCTAGGTGGTGTATCTGCAGAAAGGCATGAATTCAACAACTTTTGCAGAAAATGTAGTTATAATTGTTAATCTAACCTTGAGTTCAACTGCCACTTTTCTATATGCACCGAGATAGTTCCAAGCAGGTTGGTTGACCTGTTTTTTAGTCATCATACACCCAAGTACAGTTAGGTACCCTGAACATACTCAAAAATATAAATCTGCATGAGAAAAAAATAACATTGGCAACTAGTATTACATAAATAAACAAAATAATGAGGCTTACTAGACAATAGGACAGATTAAAATGTCATAATGGACAGGAAAATACAAGCAAGATATTCCTTAAACAGCATATGGATCTCTAGAACCAATCAAACAAGAATATTCTGTTATCGTGACTCACTTTTCAATTAGATACTCTTTTAAAATGGTCTCCTTTCATTAGATAAGGGATTTTGTGCTCTGATAAGTGGTTCACATATTTGCACCACCTTGGGATCATGTTGGTGTTCAAGGCTCTCTGGGGCAAGGAACATTTTTTGGCTTGATGGATTAGGGTTATTTCTCCAATTTGTTTTTGGGCATCTTTCCATGCTTACCATGAGGAAGTTTTTGTTGTCTTTTTCAAATAAAATGTACACCCTCCCCTTTACTGTCATTTGCTCACTAAATAGTCTAGTTATGTAGGTTTAGTTTCTTCTACTCTAATGTACTATGTGTTTGAACCCAACTTGTCATTATTTTTTCCTACTCTATTAATGGGATAGGGCTTGTGGACTCTCAAAATAAATTAGGAAATCTTTAAGGTACAAAGTCTTGTAAAAATTCAGAGGGAGGTTGGCTAAGAAACATCATAAATTGCCATATACATATAAAATTTTGTGGATAACAAGTATTAAACGATAGAAGTTCAATGCTACAATCTTATTAAAGAAAACTATTGAGGGATATGTGGATGATCAAAGATTCAAGGAATTATGCAAATAAAAATATTAGAACTGTAAATTCATGAGACTATAGATTGAAATTAACCTATATTTTATGTCAACATGAGTAGACACCAGTATGAAACAATTTAGAACAACAACAACTAAGTTTAATCCCCAGTTCCCCACTAGGTGGGGTCGGCTATATAGATCCTTCATGAAACAATTTTAAAATTGAGATTAAAAACCTTGGGAGTTGGGATATAAAGGATATAAAGGACACCCAATGCACGAAGCTCCCGCCAATGTCGGGTCCCAAGGAAGGGTCAGACCATATTGGGTTTATTGTATGCAGTCATACCCTGCAATGCAAGAGACTGTTTCCATGACTCAAACCCATGACCTCCAGGTCACACGGTAATAACTTTACCGTTGCGTTAAGGCTTGGGAGTTGGGATATGAATATACAATAATACAAATAGTGATTTAAAAAGGTATCTACATGTAAAACTCTTTAAGTTACTTCAAAAGCCTTACTTCATCAACAAAGCATGTCTCTCCCTCATAAATGCCACCAAAATCTGGAATGCCATCATCAGATATCCACAGTACCTGAGAAACAAACTCCAGCAATATCTTAGAACATAAGGATAAACTGAGTGAGGAAGCAAAAGACAACATGACTATGAATTTGCAACACAAGCCAGGTTTGTTACATAGCAAAACATGTCTGTTGCTCACATAAACTACGGGAAAATGAGATATAGAATAGAATTCATCACAAAAGGGAAACATGCCATCACAAACATCAGTTATTGTAAAATATAGCAAATATGTTCTTTCAAAATTCTTAAAAGTTGATACAAACTGATTCGTGCATTTAAATTTCTTCATCCACCTTTCCAAAATGTCAACAAAATCAGAAAGTTAATTAGCACACAAGTATTTTGATATATTAAAGGAAGGCAGCATTAATCAATTCAATTACAGCTATGCTTTGATAAAAGATCAAATGCATCAGCCAAATAAGCTTTTCATATGTAACCTAGCTTGTGGTACCAATTAGTTTCAGCATACTTCAGCTGTTTTATTAATGTGAATTAGAAGAAGATTTAACACAAATAAAGTTGATTGGTCAAAGAAGAATATTTAATTACAAGGACAGATTCAGACTGCAACATTTTGCATTTATGAGTTCATTTAGATAGGCACATAATACATTTCTTTATGTCTCACTATTTCATAGAAACCACTAGATGACAGATGTTAAGGAAAAGTCTAAGACATGCAAGCGAAAACAATCCAATGCTTTAAGAACATGAAGTTGGTTTTGCTAGCCTTTCTAGGCCAATCATGTCTCAGTGAGACAGTTGCATTTTAGGCAAGAAGTATGTACTGCTAACAAACATCTGTGAGAAAGCATAATGGTTACACCTTAAGTAATAGATTCAACAAACAAAAACTTGTACGAAGTAGGTTGTTTACAACCAATAAATTCGATGGGCATCAAAAAAGAATTAAATGTATTAAAAAGAACATAATGTACAATTAGGGGGAGAACTGTTAAACTATCTCCAAACAAAGTTTTATATCTAGTGGAAAGACAACCTGTTGTTGGTCACGCAATGCCCTAGAGAAGAAGACATCAGCAGTAAAAAGAAGCTTATCAAGCCCAATGTTTCCAAATGGAACCTGTTTGATCACACAAAATTGGCAAAATCTTCTCCATTAGACAAGCCATTCAAACACCAGATCATACATGAAAGCATAAAAATAAGAAAATGAACATTACATGTGCATATCTCGAAAGCAAAACCCTTTCCGTGAACCATTGGGATGATGCCGCACATCTTTGCATGCTAATTTTACCAGCTGTGACTTGCCATCCAAGAGCCTAATTAGAAAGGAAGTCAAGGCTTGCTAGGTAAGCATAATCATAGAGAAAGCATGAGTATATTTGCAAAAATCTCAGCTCTTTTAGTAAACCTGATAATTACAGTCACTGGCATTACAAGGAATTGTAATACAAGGAAACTCTTGCAGAATTCTTATCCTTGATTTTGTGGCTTGAAAGCCCGGATATTCTATGATAGCAATAGCAGGTTGGGGATGTTGATGCCTAAAAAAACCATGGACATTGAGTTTTAAGTACAGATATCTCCACAAGATATAACCAAAATGATAAATGCAAACTTGAGATATTCTGGAAACTTAAATGTTGATATATCGCATGCAACAGAATCAAGTTATACATCTTCACATTTGCTCCCACATTCTAGAAAGCAGCAATACATGATTACCACATCTCTAATATATGTTAAATGACACGAGCAACTAATTGTTCTCCTACATTTGTGCTAAAAAGCATTTGAACTAGAAAATGAAATCTCATGTGGTACTTATAGCTTGGTTTGAGATCTCATGTCATGCTGGGTGGCATAGTTGAAACATACAGTTACAATACATTATCAAAATACGATACTAATTTACACAAATATTGCCGATGAGTCTCACCATACAAACACTTGAATAATGTTATATTTTTGTAGCTTGTTGCTAAGAATATTTCAAACGTTTTTTTATCTAATTGATAGTTTTATTTTTAAAGAGTAAATAAGTTAAATGAAGATTCTCGAAGTAGAATTCATATAAAATCTTTTGTGGGCGAGAGGACTAGGATTAGTTGTAAACATCTCCTACTATGAAGAAGATTCTTCAAGCACCATGATGACTAAAAAAAACTCCTCGAGGACCATAACAGATCACAAAACATCTCAAGAACCACAAAACTTGAAAGAGAGCTCTACAAGGGTTTTCTTCAGCTTGTGAATAACTCAATGAGCATTGCTAAACAAGTATCTCCTTTAACTCGTGACTAGCTCCCGGAAGTGTTAAAATCTCAAACAACTTCTATTACAAGGAAGATGTCATCAAACATCTCCTCTACATATACATTTGTGTTGTATTCTTTTTCACCTTCTTCCTCTCGTCTAAATCAACGATCGGCTCTAGGTTTATACCTTTTTATACTAATCATGAATGAACTCACTAGACACATCCAAGGCACAATACCATGATACATATTTGTAGACAATAATATTTTGGTTGATAAGACACGTGAAGGAATGTGAATACTAAGCTCGAATCTTGGCAGAAAATACCGGAGATAGAGATAAAAGGTTTTAGCTTAGTAGAATAAAGACAGAATATATGAAATTTAAGTTTAGTAGTATTAAACGTAATAAAGTTATTGTAGGTCACATGTTCGAGTCTTAGAAACCGCTTCTTTCAAAGCAGAGTAAGGCTGTATAAAATAGACCCTTCCTAGGACTCCGCATTGGCGGGACATTCATGCACTGGGCTGTTTTTTTTTTAGTATAGACCTAATAAGATAATTGTTAAGTTAGGAGATAACAAGTTAACTTGCAACTTGGAGCTTTAATTATTTATGATCATTTTTGCAAAAGGATGAAGGGATTAATAGAGATGTTTTACATAGGATACAAGAAGGTTGGTTAAAATAAAGGAGGACATCAGATGTTCTTTGTAATTGTAGGGTATCTCTGAATTTTAAAGGGAAGTTTTACAAATTAGTGCTATGTTATATAATGTCGGATTATAAATCAAGTGCACAGCCAAAAATGAGAGTTACAAAGATGAGGATGTTAAGGTGAATCTTAAAGAAACAAAAACATTAGACAAAAAAAAAAGCTGGAATTGTGCCTATTGAGGGAAAACTTAGAGAGACACATCTAAGATAATATGGGCATGTATTTAAGCATCCAATAAAAACCCTTGTTAGGTGATATGAGAGCATAACAAATACACATTATAAAGGAAGAGGGAGGCCAAGTAACGATAAAATAAGATAAAATTCATTTAAATATATATGAGGATATAGTGGAGGATCCATATAACCAATTCCACTTAGTGGCACAGGTTTTGAATGTTATTGTTGTTCCTCCACTCTAAATTGCCACCAACACTATGTGTTAGCATTTTGACATAACCGAAACCATGAACGAAACAAGATTTTAAATATGATTTACAGATAACATCTCTCTAGCATAATGCACTAATTTTCATAAGTATCATGGTGTTTATATGAAATACATACAACATTAACATTAGTCAAGGTTCTAAAATTTGCTAGGCGCTAGTCGAGCTCCAGACCAGCGCTTAGGCAGAGACTAGGCACCGCTAGGCGGATTCCACCGTATCAATATAAATTATAAAATAAATCACATTCTATAATTCCAACACAATAACATCAAATGTAAAATGAGTTCAAAATTATACAACTAATAAAATATCACAAATTTATTTTACTTCTTCTCCAAAATTTTCAACTTGTTCTTCATCATACACAAACTCAATATCATCATCGGACGCAATCTCAAGGTTACATTTCAGTTTTTTTTAATTGGACTTTAAATTTTAAAGCCCAAACTAAAAAAAAATCATGAAAACTCAGCATTATTTCTGCAGCACTAGATGATTTGACTGATTAGTTGCCGCGTAGGGCCGCCTAGCTAGCCGACTAGCATGTTTTCGTTGCGGCTAGCTAGCGCCTAACACCTAGGCGACGCCTAGAGGTCGTCTAGGCCAATTTTTAGAACACTAGTAATGTTGCAGAAAGTGTTAGGCGCCATCCGGGCACCCGACTAGTGCCTAGGCACTCTAGTATTTTTAAATTTTTTATATATATATTTTAATTTCAGCATTAATAATATTGGAATTATTTATAATTATAAATTATTTTGAAGCAATTTTTAGTGTTTCAATACTAATATTTATGTATTTTTAGTTTTTTTTTTTTTTTGTTGGAAGACAAAAAGAAGTTCAAATCCACTTGAAAAGTTCCCTTAAAGACATTAATTTCATTATAAAAATTGTTTAGATTTATTGAAATTAAAAAAGAAAGAATGTTATTCTAAATTTCTAGCAAAACATCTCATCACAATAAGTAACTAACAAGTTAAAAATATAGTGAAATCAATGTTACAGAAAGCGCTAGGCGCCAGTCAGTTTTTCAGCTCGGCTAGGGGCCACCTAGCCCCTAGGCGGTGCCTAGGCAGAAATTTGTAACACTGACGGATGTCATGTGGGGCGGAGCAGGTCAAGAATGACCGAATGCTTGCAGAGAAACCTAGAGAGATAAATAGTGACCAGATATTTGAAGGGAAACCCGAAGAGGTCAAAAGTGACCAGATGTTTGAGGGGAGGTCTGAACCATGAGTAATAGTGGTCCTTCGTTTGAAGGAAGAATTGTTAGGAATACGATCAAAGTCCTACATTCAAAATATATAGAAAAGATCGTAGGTTTAAATGATGAACGATATCTCTATTGGTACGAGATCTTTTGGGTAGAGCCCAAAAACAAATAAATGAGGGTTTATGCCCAAAGTGAATTGTGGAGATATGTGAATTCTTTTGGTCACAACACATAAATCATATACATTAGCCATATGATAAGTAAATTAATGATAACTACGCATACCAAATGTTGGCATATGCAATATAGTGAAGCACCGCATAATGCATAAGCAACAACTTAGACTGTTGCTTGACATAATAGAATTAACTAAGGATCTAGTTCAAAACTTTGAATATGTTCGTAATAATTGATTAACTGGAAAGTAGAATTTAGCAAAAATAACATGTATCCAACTCATAAGGAGTCAACTACAAAGATCATGTAGTGTCAGTGATAACTAACTCTGAATTGATTTGTTGAAGCTCAAAAGTAAATTATGTTAATGTCATTTTTTCTTTTCACATTGAAAATAATTTCAAAATTTATATTATTAAAAAAATTTCTCATTAATCAATCATGGATACAGTGTTCGAAATTCAGCTGCGGCGTATTAAAAATTTTTCTACCTCGAGTTCGAGGCTCAGCTGCGGCGTATTATTCGAAAATTTTTCTCAGTAATAAGTATTCATTGTATTATGTTAAAGCTTATTAGTAATTTTTTCTGATTGTTTTTTTATATAAAAAATAGGTTCAATGGTTCTCTTTATACCCACATCTTAGGATTGACAACACCATGAGCGAAGAAGTCTCTATAAATACCTTGGGTAGGTGACATTAGAAAGCATACATTTCTAAGCCTTTTGGCTAATATCAA
>JBAMIE010176616.1:0-14018 GCA_037177295.1 Kaempferia parviflora | reverse complement strand
TGTCCCGACTTTTCAAGTACTAAGGTCACCGATTTAAGGTTTGTTCTGTCTGGAAAATGGCTCAGGAAAAGAGCATAAGTTGTTTTGGCTTAAGAACTGATATGGTTGTCACTCATTGATCTACTTATCGTTAAAAGTTGTATTTGCTGAATTATTGTTTGGAAGGTAGATAATCTGATTTGTTGCTTGCATAAATTGGATTTCGTTAACATATATTCACAGTAGTAATCTGAATCCTTTTCTCTCTCGTCTCACTTAATTTGTGTTAAAGTGCTAAGTAATTGTTGATATATTTTTTTTTTACAGTTTTGAAACTGATTGTTGGAAGCACTGTGAATTTCATAATTTAATGTCAGTTGCTGGACAAGTTTAGTTAGGAATTTAAATACTAGATTGTCTTTCTTGGTCTGAGCTAAAATGAACCATGAAATTCTGTCCTATTCAACTAGTTAGGTTTTGCGGTGTAATATAGAAACAGTTAATGGGTAATTAGACTGAATATATCTCGTTTAAACTTTAATTTTCTGAATAAGAGATCTCCACCTTATCAAGTAATACATAAATTGCAGGACACATGGAAAAAATGATATACAACTGATAATGGAGATTGAAGGTATACACATTGGATGAACCTTGCACTATGATGTTTCGCCACCTCTTCAATTCACTCAACCTCACACATTTTCATAATAAAAGGAAATAACTAGGAACTCAGGAGTTATTAACTTTAATTTGTTCTTAATATACAACCACATCAATAAGGTTGCCCACATATGAGGTTCCTGCAAGTGAGGGGATTTTCAGAAGGTCAAGTGTAAGCATAGAGTAGAAGTTTCTACTATTCAAAATTCATTACTATATAGATTCTACTGTAGCGAGCTTACCTTGACAATGATCTTGATCATTGCATCAACTAGGAGTACAATCATATCTGCTTCTTTGGTGATATATCTAGTTATTAGTTATATTTTTTATATCTAGTCAGTAGAGATAGAGCCCATATTTGGAATGCTTAGTGTTGTTCATAAAAAATGGTTATCTACTGTGATCAACATGAGTTGTGGATATGTCACAATAAAACTTGCTAAGAAGTTACACATTCATTTGGCTGTAGGAATTTTGGTTGAAAATATTTAAGTTTTAGACACTATGGAGTTAAGATGAATGTAAACGTTGTGAACTTGTGATGCATGATTCCTAGACATGTAAAAGAATGAAATAGATTGAATATTATAAGTAATTGTTGTAATATAAAAACTTTAGGAGTGAGAGTTAAAAGTCTTAATTGCATATTTGCATGCATATTTTAATTTATTGGTTACAGAAGTTATGTTGATGTATATAGAGTGGTAAAACTCTCAATCATTGTGGTTTTTTGTGTTTTTTTTCCCGTGGACGAATGTTTCGCGGAGACATTTATAAAGAACTTTTGAGGCTAATTTGAAGACTTTAAAATTCGAAATGATATTCTTCTTCTTCCTCAAAAAAGGAGAGGGTTCAATTTTTGCATTATTTTATTGTTGGATTTACTATGGCTTGACTAGAGGGGGAATAGATGACACCCAAATCGTTGATTCCTTGCACAACATAAATAAATACAACATAAGCTGTAGAGTACAAGCGAGCTCTCCTAACCCAGTAAATTCTTTTTGTTAATGTTGTTTTGTAGATTTATCCACTATGTGCATGTCGTGGACGATGCTTGATTTAAATATTTTTGTGGAGATCTTTTGAAATAGATATTCTTCTTTGATGAAAAAGAGGGATTCATTTGTGCATTGATTTATTGTTTTATCTACTATGGCTTGACAATAGATGACATACCCAAATTGTCAATTCCTTGCACAATAATACAAACAAATACAATAATTAGCAGTATGAGTGTGATTGTGCGTGATTGGTGTCAAGCATATGTACACAGTAGAAATTAAAACAATAAGCTAAAAAATAACATTAACAAGAAGATCTTACGTGTTTCAAAGACTTCAGTTCTACTCCATGGCCTATGATGTGTTTATGCATTACCCTGGTAATTTCCACTATTACCAACCTTTTGTAAGAGGTAATGGTTTAAGATTTCTCCTTAATTCAATCTTTTAAATTTCATAAGCTACCACAAGGATATCTTTTACAATAGAATTCTCACCTCTCCTGTAATGGAATAAAAGTAAGGGAAAGAACAAAATATCAAGAGCTTGATGATTGAAGCTATTGAATCTTTTTGAGCAGTGTATTTGTATGAGCACAAATGATTCAAGATTTTGGATTGTTACAATAAGTTCCAAGTACCCAAAAGCTCTCTTTGAGCTTATATATAACATGCTCCAAAGGATCACTTTTGGTTGCCTCCAGTTAACTAGAAGAAACTCTATTCAACTACATGCACATAAGTGATCGTTGGATAAAGACGAAAATACCACTAGTCGATTGGAGATAGAAAAATGTAAATGAGAGATGAGGTGAGTCTAGAGATTGGAGAATGATAGAATAAGAGGAAAGATGAGACATTAGATGGTTGAAGGATGGAGGAGGGAGGGGGTGTTTATAGAGGATTTTAAGGAATATTAATATATTTTGAAATTTTTTATGATTAATTTAGTCATTTGAAAAATATAATAGCCAAAATATTCCTATTGTCTTATTGTTTATTCTTTAAAATAAGGGGTATATTGGGATCATAGAGGAAAAGGCTGAGGCCCAGGGTCCAGCTGTCCACATCATGCCGTTGAACCCTATCTAGGCACATGTTACGTCAAGACTTTCTCATGGGTCAGTGTGCTGCCGGCTGCCAACCAACACAAGCTTAGTCTAGCTTTGTGCCCAGCATGGCTTACCCATTTAAGGTTAGGCATCCTAACCTGGTCTGCTTGAAACCACTGGTTTAAATCTGAACTGCATTGGTCTGGTCTGTTTTGATATCTCTTTCTGTCTTTCTTTATGTATGTGGTATGATATAATTTTGAAATCATGGAAATCCATCAAAATCCTACAACAATTACAAATGGTGACATTATTGGTCCCATTTGTAATATTTAGATGGGTCTATCAACTTTTCATGAATTATATAAATAATTGTGCAAGTTTCTTTTCTTTATTTGTGTCGGTGTTCATCAACTTTATTTATTGCATTAGGGATTTGTCATTGCTAATGTGTTTATGTGATTTTTCTCGCCTTGATATATCATAGGCTAGTGAATAACTTTTCTTTTATTTCTATGCGGACTTTTGACATAATTTTGTGAAATCGTAGATGCTTATGTTTTCTTGCTCCTTTAACTTGGCACATATATAGGGATACCTTGAATTAATAACTCTCGATCTCGGCGTTTCAGATTAAAAAGATTTTGGCTGATGACCCTGGAAACTCTGAATATATAGATATGGAGAAGGAACTTGAAGAGGTAAGCTGTGTTGATTCTTAGATAACAAAATTGCAAAATGATAGCCATCTTGTGTGCAACATGATGGATGCCGCCCTATTGATTGCCATGATATATTAGCCATTGCAATTGTTAAACCTAAAGTAAAATATTGTTAAAACAACAGTATGATGCTTGGTTTATATAATATATAAGATTCCAATTTTGCTATTGCTTTTCCCATGTCTTCTTTTCAAGGGGCCATAAGATATTTCAAGGAAGATAGCATGATCTGGCTGCATTATATTAGAGGGTTTTATTGAGGATTTTACATTCTCTAACATCTTGAAAGGTGAGAAGGGTGATTTATATTAAAAATAGCTCTTGTTTGTAGTCCGAGTCATACGGCAAACCATGACCTGTGAAGCAAGAGCTATATGTGAAAAAATGTCATAATAGGCCATTACCTTTATCTGGTTCTTTGCAGGTTTTCTCTTTCATGATGACTGATGGCCTGCCTAGGTCCTGCTTAAAATCTCCTGATTTCAGATGTTCATGCTGCTATTCTAAGTTTGGAGTTTTAGTTCTTAATTTGAGTTGCACCAAAGGACTGATTCATCCTTGTTGGCTGAATATAATGTCACTTCTGTGAATCTAGGTTATCGCATTGACAGAGGAGCTTCTGACAACTGCAAAGCCAACAGATTTTCATCAGCTTGATTCTGTTGCATCTCCCAACACTCATTTTGACGGGACATCTCACTCCAAGGTTGTAACTCCATGTTGTTCCCTGTCAACTATATCATAGTGCTTGAAAGACTTAAGAAACTGGTTATCTTCTAAAATTGTTGAATTAACTTTTCTTAGAAGATTTCCAAAATTTATCACTGATTAGTAATTTGTCAGCTTATTAGTTTGAAGCTTTTGAGTAGTTAATTGCATACCAGGTATTCTGTTGCAATATTAGTTAATCTTTTTATAGATTCTATTTCTACTAATTTTAGTGTTATATTGGACAACTGGTTTTTAGATCAACGTAGTTTAAGGTGGAAGGGCAAAATTACGTGCTCCTACCTGCTCTTTTACAACTGTAAATTAGTTTGGCCACGGTAAGATCATTCATAAACCAGGTAAAATTGACTGGTGTTGGAAATTGGTGAAGTAATATTGGCAGGAGAAATTCCAGTTTAGAAGAGGCCACTTGTTGTCTGCCAATTCATCTGTTGATTTAAGTGAAGTTGTCGCCTAATTTCAACTATTTGCTGAGCAAGGAAGCCTTCTAATGGCTGAGGGATTAATTTAATTTGAATAAATCTAAATTGTAAACAAATTTAATTTATTAAAACGTTATCTATCATCTATTTTATCCTTTTCATCTATGATGAATATTAATTCTGGCTTGAATTTCCTTTATGCACAAGAGAACCCAAGTTTTGCCTTTTTATAAATGGCTTAATAGAGTAAATTGTCTCTCATTTGTGAATTTGTTCTTTATGTTGCTACTTTATTAATCTATTCTATACTGGCATCTTACATTTAGTCATCATCTGAACATTCTCAGCCATATGGAAGTTTTCCTGTTGGTACTAAAGTTCAAGCAGTTTGGAGCGAAGACGGGGAATGGTATCTATGCCATGATATGTGCATTTATTTATTGGCTTGTTTCTGTTGTTTAACCTTTTCACTTTTATGTGCTGATTAGTTGAATGTTCAGGTATGATGCAACCATTGAATCTATTACTCCTAATGGATATTTTGTCTCTTATGAAGTCTGGGGAAATACGGAGGAGGTATGTCATTCCAAGTTTGTTGTTCCCACAGTTTCCAGATAATCAGTTTTTTCTCAATTTTTTATGGATGTTTTCTTGGTAAGGACATTATTAGTGTATAGTTAAGAGAGGAATTTAGCTTTCCCAATTAGAGTAGTAAGGAACCTATGGTTCTAGATTATTTCTAGTGAGTTGATCAACGTCAACATTATTTTCATCTTAAGTTGCTTAAATCATAATACATTGGGGTCTGTATATTGAAATTTATTTCCTTTCTTTGGTCTTAATATTTATAGTCTATATAAGAGTCTATTTAGTTAATCTTTAAGGGAGTTTTGATCAATATTAAATCGGCTAGGCCGTTTTTTTCCCCAAAGCTTTGTTTAGTTGCGCGAATCAGTTGATAGTCACTTCCGGTATTCGTGCGAGAATCAACGGAACCGATAGTCAAGTGTGCAGGTCCCACTGTGGTTTTTGTTAACAAAATTATACTAATGTAAATATACTTTAGCTTGTTGCAATGTATACCGTATTTAAATTTTGTTATAGGCATTGTAGCAGGATAGAAAAATGAGGTCTGTCCACAAATGTAGCTGATCAAAAGATCAGATAATCTCTTATGGAACGGATAAATACAATTGATATTATAATTCATCTTATAATACGAGAATATTAATCTAGAAACAATAGGAGATTAGATAATGTTAAGGAGGATAGAAAGGGGTATGGGTAATCAGTGGCAATGTAGTGTAACACTGTAACTCCCCTGTCTTGTACTTTCTTTTGTTATATGCAACTACAACAGAGTTTTTCATTTGTGATGATAACTGAATTATGCTTCATTTAGGTGGATTTTGCTAATGTTAGGCCAGTTGAAGAAGTGAATGCATTACTGGAAGCTGAAAGGGAAGCTGAAGCTACCAGACAGGCTATCAAAAGGAAAATTGCACAAGCTGCTATAACTGACTTCCAAGCACGAACTTTACCTGCTAAACTTCGTATCGATCCCAATGATCCAGATGATGTGGTTGGTTATATGCTCTTTTTTATATTTTAGAACCAAATTGGATGATCCTGGACATGTATACTATGTTCGTATTGCAATTTGCATGCATCATTGCTTTATTTTGAGAATGGTTTGTAGTACCATCAACAATTGCCAGTTTACTTGTGCTTGGTAGTTTAGTAAATTTCTTTGAGCATAAAGATTGCCATGGTTTATGCTTTGAATTTAGTTGAGCATAAAGGATTGTTCTCATACATGCATGTTCGCATGAAAACCCTTTGCAAACTGATGCATTTGGGGTTGTATTGCCAGAAAGCTGCTAAGCGGAAGAAAATACACTCTTTCAAGTCAAAGGTTCGAAGTGAGCAACTTGAAGTTGCACAAAATAAGCGGCAGAATGCATGGCAGCAATTCCAATCCGCCAAAGGAAAGACGAAAAAGGTAAACATCAGGAAAATATTTCATTCGTGCCGCTGATTAAATTCATCTGTTTCTAGGCAATGCTGATTGTTGGAACAAAAAATGTATCATTTTTGGGACTCGACTTATACCTATCTTGCTGTTGCAGATCGGGTTCTTCTCTGGGCGCAAGCGAGAAAGTATCTTCAAGTCTCCAGATGATCCCAACGGTAAGGTTGGTGTTATCGGCAGCGGAAAGGGACTGACGGAGTTCCAGAAGAGGGAGAAACACTTGCATCTTAAGGGAGGCACTGTGGATACAGAGGAGTAGGTAGCGAAAGTTAACTTCCAATTGAAGGATGAAATGGAATGAGGATTCGCATCCAACTTTGTGTGTGTTTCTGGAGATAGTTTTTAACTTGGTTTCACACATTTCCTCCATATCGGCAGCTACATTGTAAAGTTCAACTTTGCTAGAAAGTCACTTAGTTTGGATACTTTTCATCAATTCGACTTTTAATTCTTTGGTGCTGAGCATTTTCCTTTGTGCCAATCCCTTTGGCAGAATTCAATTACGTTGGTTCCAAGTCTGTTCCGGAGTTGTAAAGCTTCTGTCAGATATATAGTTGAATGCTTTGATATGTTGTCAGGACTTTGTAAGGGGTGGAGAAAATATAAGGGGTGGAGAAATTAGGCAGGGAAAGTCTTTTGTTGTTTTTTTCCCCTTGCATGTTTCCTTGGACAGAACTTGGAAGGGAAAATAAAACTATTTGATTTATCGAAATAACTGCATTTTATTGAGATCCATGTAGAGTTATTCTATACTTTTGTTTTCGTTGTTTGAGGTTTGGAAGACTATTTAAGAATTTTAGCCAAAAGTGTTGAGATGATCTAAACTTGTCAAATTTTAAAAATGAGCTTTGCTGTATTTCTTGAAGCTGTTGTATATTAGATTGATTAAATTTAAAAAATAAGCTCTTTGTTATCTTTTGAGCCTTGGAGTGCTCTCATTATTGTTGCTTTAGTTTTGAAAGACTATCTATCAATTTTAGTTAAATTTATAAGATGAAGCTAAACTTAAGTAAATCTATATTGATCAAAGTTTAAAAATATTCCCTTTATATTCCTTTCGGTCCCTAGAGTTTATTTCTGCTTATTTTATTTTATTGTGTTTCATGGGATTTTATTTACTACTTTTGATCAAGATTACTAGATAATCTAAATTGATCAAATTTCAAACGTGAATCTCTAGTCCCAGGTACAGTGTCAAAGTGCCTTCTCAATTTCTTAGTATCTAAGGATGAGTCCTAACTTCAATGCATTAATGAATGAATTTCTTTTAATGGACGATTAACCTAAGAACGTTGGGTTGATGGGTCACCCGTTGTGAGCACTTCTCGATGTACCCTGTGACCGATTAAAAACTTTCGTGGAATCGAATCAGTCATCCCAAATTTAGTCAACGTAAACTGAAAAAAAGTGAATCTCTCAACTCAAAGCTTCGTGGAATCGAATGAGTCATCCAAAATTTAGTTAGCGCAAGCTGAAAAAAAGTGAATCTCTCAATTCAGAGCTTTGGATTCTTTCTATGCTCTCATTTTTGTTATTTGAGTAAGGACCATTTTAATAGTTTTTGTTAAGATTGCCATCTAACGATTTTAACTAAAATTATGAGATGAATTTAAATTAATCAAATGCCATATTGTATTCCTTATATAACATATACAAGCATTCTATATTCTTATTTTGGTTATTTGAGTCTAGAAAGTCATCTAGCAATTATGTTCAAAACTCCTAGATGAACGTAATTGTTTATCTCCTCTTTGTAAGCTATGCATTGTGTTGCTTAGGGCTTCTTTACAATTGTTTTCTTTTATATAGTCATTGTTTTAATATAGTTCTAAATGAACAAAGAATTTAAGTGTAGTTATCCTGAGGCATCCAACAACACTGCTAAGGTTTCTAGTTATAAAAGGAAATCGCAGTAAATTTAAGTCCTTTTCTTCACAAGTGAGCTTTGTTTAACCAAAGGGATCACACAATTTCCACATCGAAAGACACATTAGCCCAATAAGGATCACCCAATTTCCATGGGTTTTTGACATCCTATAGGTCTTATTTATGATCTAATAAATAAGACCGCCCTTCATATCAAATAAAAATTTAGTAATTCTTAATCAACAAATAACTTACACCACAAGTTGACAATTGAAGCAAAAAAATATGATATTGCTCATCACATGTGGTCCAATATTATCAGCTCCATGGTAAGATACAAACAGATAAATCATGAAAAGCATTTTACCCTAGTGCAGCAGCCCTTTGTATAGGGAGGTCAAGCATCCAACAAGCCATTTGGCACGCGTTGATAATTGAACCCAAGACCTATTTGAGTAAACACCCATTCAAATACCAACTCCGTCAATCCGACGAGGCATCACAAGTTGACAATGAAACCTATAGATTAGCAACTCAATTTAGTAAAATCATAAAATGGATTAATAACTGCATCACAACTCAAGTTATCAATCATCATCCCTATGTAAATATCAACATATCGTTTACACAGTTTCTCAAAAAAGTAGCTAACACATGATCATGACCCTACTAACACACGATGCATTAATCTCCAAGCCTTAATAAATCATAATATATATCAATAAATATTAAATGCATGAAAATCGAGAATATAACACTCTATGAACAAGATCAAAGGGCAAACCTACTCTTTGAATCCACACAAGAAACTCAACAGCAGACAAAAGCAAGACCTCCAAGGAATCAGTGAAAATGGAGTGCCTACAATCGCGAACTCTGATCATGAGAGGGAACATATCGCCATGCCCGATGTATAATGTCATCATCTATGTATGGATGGAGATTCCACATGAGACAATAGCCTTCTAGTTCAGACACACTTGTCCCAATGTTCAAGTTCAAAACAATATTTTTCTGCATTATAAAATTTTGTATTAACAATTGAAGCAGAATTATGTAAAACTACCTCTATGAATCCATCTACCTGCATAGCATAGTCGAGCTTCAACATATCACTGATGATCTTCATTAGCATGACTTCTGATATTGATGTATCTTGAGGATGCTTGGGCAATGGTTCCTTTTCTTCCTAGTAAAAGTAATTAAATACACTCATGTGGTATCCAAGAAAAAATAATCAAAATCAACAATTTCTTTTTGCCGTCAAACAACTTATACGAGAAATCCAACTGGTCTGCTCGGTTGACTAAATGTTCTGAAACTGGCTCTCTGTTAAACAAATTACATATAAGAGATTGGAATCTCTCGTCTATTAACTTGTTAAAGATTATCATCCTTTACCCCCAAAGTATTTATTTTTGTAATTTATATCTGACAATAATTCTAAATGCTGATCATTAATAAAGCAAACTAATATGTTAATAAATGTAAAATGCAAAAAAGAAACTTAAGATGCCTCCTATTTCATGTTTACCTCAAAGGAAAGATCTTTTAACATTTCTTCACAAAAAGGGTCATCCAAAGCAGTAGCACACTTGGTTGCTGCTTCTGTGACAGCAATTGCATCTTCCTTTAGGCAATCAAGTTCATTGAGCAAAGCTTCAGCTGAAATCATGAACACTTTATAATATTTATTTGAGTAAAAAGACCATTAATTGAAACATTAATCTAACTAGAAAGTACACATAGTTGAGAGGCTAGGATGAGAAATTCCTTGAATTTTGATTTTCTAATAGAAAAACCCTACCATGAGAAGACACTGCATTTGAAAACTGCAGGTTACAAAAGGAACTTGTTGGTGTAAACACGCAGATCAGGTAAGATAAACAGATGGGAGTTAATAGTAATTACCGTTCTTCAAATTGTCTCGCAATCCCAAAACACAAGAGTGTACTGGCACAAAAAAATGTTAATAGTGAGATATATAATTCAGACATCAAGAGACTGAATCAAAAGAATCATTAGGTTGGATCTCATCAAGACCAGGGAAAAAGATGGACAGCAACAAGATGAAAAGTGAATAATATGGAAAGTTAGTTTAATGCATGTTTCTTAGTGTTTGTTTTCCTTATTTTATTTTATTTTATCTTTTTAACTTTTAAAATGTATACTTTTTAGGCTTCTGATTAATGAAAAAGAACGTGTTAGATCGACACTAACAAAAGGCATGGACTCATCCTATTGCATATGGGCTCAACCTGAACAATGACAAAAACAGATCACTCAGATAAAACTAAGCTTTTGAGTGTATGCTGTCCTCTTGCTATACCAATGAATTCATTTTCATGAATATTCAGTTTCCTATGTACATTATAAATACATTTTTCAAGAAGGAATAATTTAGCTGAGAACGAAAAGTGACTTGCAATCGAGTTTCGTTTGCATGAATGATAACAACTTACAATTATACATATTTTGAACACTTTGCGACTGTTGTTTGCACCCTGCTTCAACATAAGTTTTCATATGTTCATTCCAGTTAGCATCAATTATCCTACTGATGTTGTTTGAAGTCTTCTGAAGTTCAACAGTCCTAAACATTGCTGTGCACAAGAGAAAAGGACGACATGCGTAGTTAAGCCAAAAATGAGAAAGTCATGTAGCTGAAGAATAGGCAAGTTCCTAAGAATAATCTGTATTCTCCATCACAGAGTTAACAGGATTCTCGAAGGTTTAATAAATAAAATGTTGATTCAATAATACAGAAGATCAACAAGGCAAAGATGCAATGATGCCATATTTTGCAAGGATTATATCCATGAATAAGCAATAGGAGATAACAAACTTGATTAAAAAACATTTAGTATAAAGAGAAGATACAACCAGATAGTCAATTGACAATCAAGTTCAAATCTTCTCAACAAGTGCTCGAACATCTGGCAAAATTATTAAACCATGAAGATGCATTTGAATTTTTAAGATCCTTTTAAGAACAAAACAAAAAAGATCAGAAAATATTGCCTCAAGTTCAATATATAAAACATCTTCATGTGTCAATCAGTTGTTCTTATTCTGAAGTCTTAAAGTTGATTTGACCTGAACTGGTACAATCCTTATTTATGCTGAAGCTTGTTCCTGAAAATTTGAAACTGCGGTATGCAGTAGCCAGATTTAGATGCCATGTGTTTCTGGTTTATGTAATTATCCTTTCACTGTCCCAACTGCTGTTGAATTGGAATTTCTTATTCCAATACTAATTGGTTGCTGAACATTTGATTTCTGAACATTATTAATGGATATCCATGTTTTCATTATATTATGCCATATGTTTTTACGCTGGACATTGATGGTTAGCATTGATTCTAGATCAGAGCATGTGGTTTTCTATACATTGTACTACCGAACATTTGATATATTACCAACTGAACTCATGTTATGGAGGGGATTGATAAGCTACTAACACTGCCTGTGACAAACTCAGAGCAGATTGGTGTTCCTGCTGGAATTTAAAATCCCAGCTATCTATCTATAAAGTAAAATAAAAAAAATTGGTGAACTATACCTGTTACCTTGTGAAATCCAGTAAGAAACCTCTTCCCCACATCAGCTAGCGCCTCAAACTCGGTAACCCTGCAAATGTGAATTTCATGTAAAAACAGGACTGCAACATTCAACTATGTTACATAACAGAGCCAATGAGTAATAGTATGATTGACAAGCCCACTCATGTAAAATTGATAATTTTGAACTATAAGAGGTAGAAAAAAAATGGTACTTTGAAATAATCAAAGTATGTTCTATGAGTTTATTCTGGTTATATGTAACCCCCACTCGTCAGCTGCAGACTATCTTGAAACTTCTCTGATTTATAACCAACAGCTAAAATTTCCTATATTATCCGCAAGAACAAGACCATTATTTTTTACAACAGTAAAAAAAGTCGACACACAAAACAATATGAGCAGAGGGCATGAGTCACATGGTGGGTTGAAAATCTAATAGCTGGGAAAAATCACATTTTCTCCTAGATGGTTATCAAGGTAATATGATATATCCAAACAAATGAGAAAAATGCACTTTGAGCTTACTTTGTCATGTAGTCTATAAAGATTCTGGTAATCTTTTCACCTAATTTAGAATAAATTTGATCTAGCTCCAGTTTCCTATTTAAAACCTGTAAATGAGAGATGCATAAGGAGAAAAGGTAGTAGAATTAGGATTACAGTTCATACAGAAAACAAGAAACACACATCATCAATGGCAATCAACAAAAAAAAAAACCTGAACATTAGTGTCAGCATTAACAGCTACTTCAGCAGCCAATTCCATCTGCAGGAAAATTTTTATAAAGACTGTTCAGAAAGATTATCAGAGGATTAATTGATGGCTTAATTAATCATTTAAATCTTATATATAATTATTTAATCAATTAAACAGATTAATCATCATTAACCAACAAATCCTAATTTAATTGAATAAATCAATCAACAGCTAATTATTACCTAATCAACTAATCAATCTATTAATGAATAAATTAACCTACTCATTAATCAATATATTAATTAATTAATCAACCTATCAATTGTTAATCTTAATTTATCTTAATTACCAATCGATCAAATAATATTAATAACATATTAATTGATTAATTAATTAATTAATCAACGGACCTTCACTCTGTGTATCCGACGACGGCAGCGGGTGTCGGCCGGCGGTTTGCAGTGGGGAAATGGAAGCGGCGGCTTTGGTTGTTACCGGCGGGGAACCGATAACAGCCGAGCAACGCTGGCGGAGGACAGGGATCCGCAGTGACAGCGCTAGCGTACTAACTGGAGCGGCATCGACGAAGCTCGCGGAGGGGAGAACAGTGAACGCGCGACGCGGCGGCGGTCATGAAGGCAGCTACGGCGGGGGCGGGCGATGATGGTCGCGGCTTGGACGGGAAGGCGGCGGCGGCAATTGCGGCTGCTCGCAACTTCTCGCAAGTAGAGGGGAGGCTGCTGCGGTGGAGAAAACCGGAGACGGCGCCGCGAGCACGCGCGGGGAACATGTGAGGGGAGGATATTAAACTTTAGGGTTTTAATTGAATCAATTATCTTAATAATTAATTTATTATTTTCTTTTAAAATTTTCAAAAATTTATAAATAATTATATTTAGTTATTTTAAATATGATCAACTTATTAATATTAATAATAATATTATTAATTTAATTAATAAATTTATTTAGGATATAATTTTAAACAAACATGATTTATCAATTTGTTTATCCTATCCAATAAATTAATTTATTAATTTAGTTTTAGATGATAATTTTTTTCTTAAAAATAACACTTAGATCCATCCATGAACAAAAGGTAGAAAAGCCTAAGTTTAGGAACAAAAAAAAATATATATATACATAATAACAAAAGGTAGGAAAACACAACATGAAGCATCTTAAAAATCCTCATCAAGCTTGAACACATGGGTAGCTTCGTTGCTATTCAAACTCGACATCACAGAAGCCATCTGGTACTCCCCCACTCTCTTTTCAAAAAAGTTGGTC
>JBAMIE010176600.1:0-26708 GCA_037177295.1 Kaempferia parviflora | reverse complement strand
ATTAGTAGACATGAGTCAAGTCGACCGTGTCCTTTTCCAAAGTCCACGTGAGGATCGCCGGAAATCAATTGAAACGGTTGACCGGGTCAAGAGAAATACCATGGCCGAGAGTGTAGATCAAACGAGGAATATGAATAGGGTTGTAAACGAGCCGAGCTGAATCGAGTTTTTGGATGTTCAAGCTTGTTTGATAAGGTAACCGAGCCAAGCCGAATTAAGCTTAAAATGAACCAAGCCTTTGAAATGATTGTTCAAACTTGGTTTGGTTTATTTTTTATAAATTTGAGCTTGATTCGTTTAGATGTTATCAAGCTCTCAATTTAAAAAAGAGAACCGCCACATCAGCGGTCCCCCTTGGCTTGAGCTTAGTTCGTGCTTGGTTTGAATGAGCTTTCAATTTAAGCTTGTTTGAAACTTTTGTTTGTTTAATTGATTATTGAGTTTAATAATTTAAACTTATTTATTTATTTTATTTTATTTAGTATGTTGATAAGAATTTTATTAATAAATATAGTTTACAAACGTTAACGAGCTGAACACATATGTGTTCAAGCTTGCTTGTTTAGTTTAACGAGCTGTTCAACCTTATTTATTTAATTAATCTTGTGTATATTGAACGAACATAAACAAGCTCTTACCAAGCTGAACACTAAACTTATTTACGAATATTTAGTTTATTTACAACCTCGGGCTCGAAACTAGATGGATATTATGAAATAATGGAGGATCAAATTAAAAAATTGGAATTTTCTCATTAAATTATAGTATCATTTCTCACCTATGGCTTCTTCCGTTCTTCGTCTGCATTGAACACATAAGGCGAATTTGGGCGGCGATCGGTGGGAGGGAGGCTGTCGGTGGCTCTGTTGATTCTCGATCCAGGCGCCCTCACAATCGCTCTTCGTTCCCTCCGCACCCCATTCCTCAGGGTCTCCTCCCTTCGCTTGGAGAGCTTCGGCTTCCACCGCCTGGATGGGCGCCTTGCCTTACGCTCACGTCGACACGAGCTTGCGTGCCCTCGCCGGACAAGCAGAGGGCTTCGGCAGATTCGCTATCGGAGGCCTCCAAGGACCGGTCTACTACGTCACCTCCTTGGCAGGTTCCTTCTCCCCTTCACATTTCGTTGCTTGCTAGGGTTTCGTGTCAATTTAATTATGCTCTATCTCATCATCTATTGTTATTGATTGCGTCAATCTTGTCATTGAAAGCTCTTCTTTTTTGGTGAATAATGCGCGAAAGTTTCTGCTTTTGTAACTAAGATCGTCCCTTTTCTCTCTGTGTAATGCGCGAAAGTTTCTTCTTTGTGACTAAAATCGGTGCTTTTTTCAGCAATAACTTTCATACTTAAGATCCTCTAAGTTGTCAAACTGGATCATCTCTCTAATAAATAGAAGGGATGTGCTGACTACTGCAACTTATTCCTTTTTCAGGACTCGAGTTGAAGTATCTACTCTTGTATTTTTGTCTCAGTAGCTAGAAAAGTATGCTTTCTACATAATTTTGCTATTATGTGTTTTTTTCTTCTTTCTGACCACATAAAATGACAAAAACATAGATTGAATCTACTCGAGGTAAAGAGTTTGTCTCATTCTATAGTCTATACAATGTAGAGTATCAAAAGTGACTTTGATTATGATGATTACAAGTATTGTTGTGACTTTGTGGGATCAATTACAGCTAAAACAGCTAAAGTGCATTTTTATAATGTTCCTTCTTATATTCCATTTTGAATTGATCCTGTTGTCTATCGTAGATGATGGCCCTGGTTCACTTCGTGAGGCATGCCGCATTAGAGAACCACTCTGGATTGTTTTTGAAGTTTCAGGAACCATTCACCTTTTTACATACCTGAGGGTATCATCATATAAGACAATTGATGGTCGAGGACAGAGGATAAAATTGACTGGCAAAGGTTTACAACTGAAAGAATGTGAACATGTAATCGTTTGCAATCTGGAATTTGAAGGTGGTAGAGGGCATGATGTCGATGGTATTCAGATAAAGCCCAAGTCGAGGCATATTTGGATAGACCGCTGCAGCTTACAAGATTATGATGATGGACTGATCGATATCACTCGCGAAAGTACTGATATCACCGTTTCAAGGTGATGTAATATACTAATTTTTCTCTGTGATTATAGATTAATTGTCCTTGAGGAAGTTTCTGTTTCTTTTGGTGTATATTCTGATACTCTTGCAGTTCATTTCCTTCTTTTACTAGCCATCATCACAACATAATGCAGCAATCTTTTCTGAATTTTCTTTTGCAAAATCTGCAACCTTATCAAGAAATCTTGTCAATATGGTTTGTTCTTGCAATAGATTAGCCTAAAAAAGTTACTTAGTGGTGATCACTGTAAGAATTGCTGTATGCTTCTCATTCCCATGTTTGAACAGATGCCGCTTCGCCAATCATGACAAGACAATGCTTATTGGAGCAGACAAGAGTCATGTTACCGATAGATGTATTCGTGTTACCATTCACCATTGCTTCTTCGACGGAACAAGACAGAGACAACCTCGACTTAGATTTGGCAAAGTTCACCTTTACAACAATTACACAAGAAACTGGAGCATATATGCTGTCTGTGCCAGTGTAGAAGCACAGGTCCTTTCTTATTTAAACTATATAAGTAGCATTTGTTTGTCTGTGTTCTACTCAAAATATCTGATTGACCTTTTTCTCTGGCTCCAGATCTTGTCTCAATGCAATATTTATGAAGCGGGAGAAAAGAAGTTGGTATTTAGGTACATGCCCGAGAAGGTAATTCTTGTTATATTTCAACATGACCATGCCTGAGAAGTTGGTATTTCATTCTAAATGAGCTTATGAACATTTGGTGTTGAGTTTCTTAAGAATATAGTGAGCCTTGTTAATGAGATGTATGTTGTTGGCATAGGCAGCCGATCGGGAAGAGGCGAAGGCGGGTTGGATAAGGTCTGAAGGCGACATGTTTCTGAATGGCGCCCAGCTTGGGTTGTTAGATGCTGGTGCTCAAAGTGTTTTCGAGCCCTCAGAACATTATCCACCATGGACTGTGGAACCTGCATCACTGGCTTTGAAAGAAGTCCTCCAATTATGCACTGGATGGCAAGCTATCCCAAGGCCAAATGATTGTTCAGGCAATCATGCCTATTGAACCATGTGATTTTGATGTTTGCAAACATGAGTTTTTTTTTTTGTTTTTTGTTTAGATGAATCATAATTCCATAAGATTTGATTTATGTTCATTCAATAAATAAATATACATATAATGAAATCTGAATACTAGTGACTTGGGCTAATTAACATATATAAATAAAATTTATTTATATTTTATTTGAATATAAAAGTAGAATAATTTGTAAATTTTATGATGTTAAATCACTTATGATGTATTAAAATAAAAAATTATGTTTTATATATCAAATTAATATGTTTAAAAAATGGATAATATTTAATTGAAATTGATAAAAAAATTTGAGTTTAAAAGTTGAAATTAAGGGGGCGCTTGGTACGCGGGATTAGAAGGAGGGAATGAGTATGAAATTTATTTCATACCCATTTTTAATGCTTGGTAACGGATAATAAACAGATATGAGAATCAAAATAAGGATTTGATACCCTTATTTTGATAACATACTCCCCCTAGGATATCGCTAAACTCATACCACTGATTCTTCGGGTTTTATTTTTTTTTGACAGTTCAATCCTTATATGCGATTTTCTCTTTCCTCCTCGCGTGCCCTGCCCCGCGATTCTTTTCCGAGCCCGAGCGTCTTCCCCGAACCCGAACCCGAGCCAACTCGAACCCGACCCCGAACCCGACCCGACCCGACCCGACCCAACCCGACCCGACCCAACTCGAACCCGACCCCGAATCCGACCCGACCCGACCCGACTCGAACCCAACTCGAACTCGACACGACCCAAACCCGACCCGACCTGAACCCAAACCCGATCCGAACCCGAACCCGAACCCGAACCCGAACCGACCCGACCCGAACCCGACCCGAACCCGACTCGGACCCTAACCGAACCCGACCCGATCCGAACCCGACCCCGACTCGAACCCGACTCGAACCCGACCTGAACCCGACCCGAACCCGACCCGACCCGAACCCGACCCAACTCGAACCCAACCCAAAAATTTTCAATCCAAAACCCTCCAACCCGAACCCAAAAATTTTTAACCCGAACCTGATTTTTTTCGGGTCGACTCGGGTTGGGTCGTCGGGTCGACTCGGGTCGGGTCGACTCGGGTTGGGTCGACTCGGGTTGGGTCATCTACTCGGGTTGGGTCGTCGGGTTAGGTCGACCATATTGCCAAATGTACCAAAATATTTATTAATAAAATGTTTTTGTTTATAATACTATGTGATTATTTTGTATTTTACTTCTAAGGGTAAAATGGGGATTTTGATTGATTCTTATTGCCAAATTTAAGAAAACCAAGCAATATTAATGGGAATGATATTCATTCCAGTATTCATACCAAGCACCATCAATTCAGTAATCATTCCCATTACCATTAACCCCTCAATCAAACTCATTACCATTCCCATTGCCAAATTTATACCAAGCGCCCCCTAAGTTTTGTTTTAAAAAAAATAGAATTTTGAAAATACTAAGTTTTAAAAAATATAGAATTTCGAAAATACTAAGGGGGCGTTTGGTTTTAATATTTTCCATTTTCATTTTCTGGAAAATGTGTGTTTTCCAGAAAATGATGTTTGGTTTATATTTTCCATCTCTATTTTCTAAAAAAATATATAGTATTTTCTAGAAAAATAGAAAATGTCAAAAAATCATTTTCTATTTTCTGAAAAATGCGTCTTTTTCAGAAAATGAAAATAGAAAACAATTAAACCAAACGCCCCCTTAATTTTCCAATGAAATGAACTTTTAACTAGTGATGTATATACTTTGAAAAATAAAAAGTATATATATCATAAAAAATAAGTGATAAATGATTAACTTCAATGTAACTTAGATCACATTCGCACATAATGATACACATCCATGGAATATCAACTACTAAATGATTTTATGCAATTATTTATATTTTACAAAATAGTACGTATCCTACGGTGGATGGTCCGGTCTCACATTTGGGCCGAGTAAATCCATGAAGGGAGGTGACTCCTAACATGACGCCCCAGTTTTACTAGTTGCTTAAACGACGCATGCATGCGCTGCATGTGTTTTGAACCATGATTGACATATAAGCTACTGCGTTTGGTTAGTTGCAATATAATCCAGCTTGTAACCAAACGTACCCATAGGGTTGAAAATAAATTGAACATTTATGAATAAGCTTAGTCTTCGACTTGATATATAAGAACTTGTTTATGTTCATTTAATATATACAAGATAAATTAAATAAATAAACTTGAACAATTCGTTTAATTAAATGAATAGGTTTGAATACATGTGGTCAGCTCATTAACGTTCATGAACATGTTCGTAAACAATATTCATGAACAATGTTTGTGAACTATGTATAATACTAAAACTCTTATCAACTTGCTAAATATATAAGAAACTTTCAAAATAAATAAATAAATTTGTATTATCAAACTTAATAACTAATTAAACAAGATTGAATATCAGATAGCTTAAATTGAGAGCTTGATAATATCTAAATGAATCAAGCTCAAGTCAAGGTCAAACCAAGCTCAAGCTTATAAAAAAGAAACAAGTCAAACTTGAACAATCATTTTAATAGCTTAGTTCATTTTAGACTCACCTCGACTGAGTTCAATTATCTTATCAAACAAACTTAAACACCTAAAAACTTGACCGACTTAACTTATTTACAACCTTAGCTTACTGATTGATAGGGAAAAGCATCTTGCAACTTACGACCAGACCATACCTCGATAGCATAGTACATCATACTATAAAGCAATACCGTAAGTGTTAATTTATTAGAATAATTAGGTAAAGAAAAAAAAATTAATAGGCTAAAACTAAAAAATTTGAAAAGGTTATTTATTATGTCAAAAGATCTGTTTTATTCACCAGATGAAATCAAATTAACTCTATACAAATCTGATGCTAAAAGAAGAATATAATTTGTTATTTTAAATAAAACCTCAAAAAAGCATTGTATTTGTGCACGCAAAATATAATTAAGCGACTGAACCACATAATCAGGTGGATTAATGGGCCATTAATTGTACTTCATTACATTGCATCTTAAGAGCCCAATAAAATAACATTAAATATCTAGAAGGTCGAGAGAATAATTGCTTTATGATCACTTTTCTTTCAGGTTGGTCTAAGGGTCAAGATAATGATGTTTGCACAAACAACTTGGTAAAATGGTAATCAACATTTTAGCTTAAAGTATTTAATTTCATTAAGAACAAAAGTTGAATATGACAGCAACTTATTCCCACTTTTTAATTTTAGGTGAGGCAAATGTCCTTCCTCTGTCTTATTTATTTAGAGAGTGATTGCCTTTCATTTCAAGCACAGAAACTCCCATTACATTAGCAAAATGGTTGTGGATGTGCTCTCCTTTTCACCAGACTAGTTTTATTCATATTAGATTAGCAAAATACTTTTGGAAGTTTATCTCAACTCAGAAGTTAAATTTCCTGCCTTTGCTGCTAAGTAATATTTAATAATCAAAAGAAGATGTCAATCAAATTTATCAAAGAGGAAAAATATCTCTCTCTCTCTTTATTTTTAATTTTCTTTTTCATAAAGGAAAATATGTGCATACGTTGGTGATTCTCTTAGAATATAATCCGTACGTTGTTGAGGAACAAAGGATTATTATAATGTATGAGCGCACTGATAGTGTTCCACGGGATTAATATGATAAATATATGAAAAAGGAAGAAGGAAATAACTGAAAAATAAAAATAATAAAAGGAAAAGAGAAGCTTTAATTTTGTAAAATCAGAGGAATAATAGCAGTTAATTAAACAGAAAAAAGAGTACTCATCCATTCAATAATATTCCTTTTTTTATTAAAAAAAAAAGAGAGTAAGAATACAGATGTTTTAATTTGATTGACAACAAAGCAGCAGGATTAGCAAGTAAAAGAATATCTTAAGTTAATTATCTGAAACTAAAGGCTTGCTAGATTATCTGTTGAAAATGCTTAATTATAAGCTAATTAACAGCCACTTAATTTGATCTCTCCAACTCAAAGTCTCTTTGTCAGAATTTTTACAGTCAATCTGATATCTGATTATTCTCTAGTGAAGGGAGTTCAAATTCGAATGTGAGCAAGAATTCATATACAATAAGATCAACAAACTATTGATTAATTAGGACACACTTCTTTCTATTTCATTTCCAAGCCAGTATAACAAAATAATCCAAAAGGTTAATAGCATTACAGTGCTAATTACCTAATTAATGTCTCAGTGTACACATATAACTAGCTAGCTAGTTCCTTCCTGTTTATGCTTTTGTTCTTGATTAAGTAACAAAAATGTGCTTACTCTAAGAAATATGTATAATCTCAATCCTAGACGACCTAACTAGTTGGAACATTTATGTCCATGATGAGTAGATTGACATGAACAGGCATGGATGCTTAATTGCAATTTGTAATAATATTATTTACAATTAATTTACCAGCTGATCATGAACAACTAAAGAGGATTAGTAACAAGCAATAGAAGGGAATTGAAGTATAATCAATCATGTACTCATGAATTAATCGGACGTTAAATTCCCTGTCTCATCTGCATGGCCTGCAGGATCCCTAATCCCTGAACTTCCACCTTGATCAGCAGCAGAAGTACTAGAGCCAGCAACTGCCACAGTTACAGCCGTTGCAGCAGTAGTAGCAGCTGAGGAGCTACTCCCCTCGCCGGAGGGGGGTGGCAGCAGCAGCTGGTTGCGCCTCTTCCGCTTCTTCTTGTCGTAGGCGACGCCGCGGGCCTTGGCCTGGCTCTCCCTCACCTCCCGGAGGTGCGCCTTGACCGCCCGGGCACCGAAGGGATTGGGGCCTCCGGCCGTCGGCGATGCGTTCTCGTCGTATGCGGCGCGGAGGCGGCCGATGAGGGCGTCGAGGGAGCCCCAGGCCTGGCGGGTGGGGCAGCCGCAGGGGCCCGGCGGCCGGGGGAGTCCGAAGTGGGAGCACCCCGCCACGTGCACCTTCGTCTTCCCGAACTGGTCCAGGTACTTGAGGAACTCCACCACGTGAGGGCCGCCGCACAGCGGCAGGGGTAGAGCTGGCTTGTAGTGATTCGAAAGGAATTGGAGGAAGGTGTTCCAGTCGCGACGCTTCTGCGACTCATATCGACTAGGCTTTTGTTGTTGTTGTTGTTGTTGTTGAGGGGGAGAAGGAGGAGGTTGAATTGGATCAGGAGCAACGTTGTCTTCGTTGTCGCGGCCTCCGCCGGGAACCGGGGAATCAACGGCCGGTGGTTCTTCCATGCATGCATACACCTGGCCGGAGGATTAAATTAAACCATAATCGATCAGTCTCAGTTCCTCCTCTCTTGATCTCTCCTGTCTATCTCATCCAGCTGACCATCATCAAGCTTGGAAGAAGGGCGTAAGGATGATGTAGGCCAGTATGTATACAATCAGGTAGGTAGCCAGGCTTGTGACTTTTGGTGGTGAGGGAGCTTTTAGGACAATCACTTTATTTTGTTTTGTCTCTCTCTTTTTTTTTTCTTTTTCTTTTTTGCTTATTAGTTTCTTTGGTAGAAAATTTTCATTCCCCTCCATCCCTTCTTCCTTCTTCAAAGTACTCTTTGGAATTTTAGAACCATAAAACTATCTTCATATATAGTTCTTTTATTAATTTGCCTCCTCACGTTTAATAATAATATTCCCTAACTCTTCAATAGAATAATGATGTGGAGAAATCAAGGGGAGTAATAAAGATTACACAGAACAGTGGATATTCATATACAAAAGGCTTTTGAAAAAAAAAAGTCTGAAGAATCTCATTGGGATGGTTGCTTAGGCTAATTATCTAGCTAAAGCATATGATTTCCTTTTTCTTTTGAAGTTGGTAACATTTTTTGTCTGAAGCACTTCCTTTAGTTAAAACAAACTCAAATCTAGGTTTTATATATATATGTGTGTGTGTGTGTGTGTGTGTGTAAATCGTGCAGTGGTTGAACTAATGTGATCCACTTTATTGGTGACATGGATTCGACTTCATATATAAAATATATAGGAATCCAAAATTAAGTCTATCAGCAGACCAGTCTCGATCCAAAAACTCATCAGTATCCTTAATGGAAGCTTCAAGGGGAGTTGAGTGTCCTTAATCAAGGGCCAAAGCCAGCTTTAATTTATACTTTTCTCATGAAACAGTGAGTCACTCAATGAATGTGGAGGATAGGAATAAATGTACTTACTGTTAATTAATTAAATCTCCTATTCTCGTTTCTAAACAAGAAGAAAGAGAGATTAATGTTAAAACGACCTTGATCATAATTTGACATTATAAGATTATTATTTATTTATTTATTTTCTCCAAAACAACTAGGGTGGTTTGTCTACACCATCAATCACCAAGCAGACAAAAAAATCTATTAAAGAAAACAATACATTATTCGAATCCAGAAAGTAAGTAACACAGCTAGCAAATTGTTTGCAGGGGGCGAAGGCAACAGTAGAAAAATACAAATCATGGGCTCCGCACTCATCCTCCGTGCTATATAAATATAAGATTTAGAGGTCAGCATGATTAGCAACCCACTACACTGTATAATGACCAATGATTGCTTAATTGTACGATTAACGAATTAATTGCTTAATTAAAAAACATTGGAGCACAAAAGGACAGTCTTGCGAATATTTGTGCATAAATAATTACAGAAAATTGAAAAGTTTGTCCTCTGTGTCTTACAATTAGCTTCAGAGCAAGACTAGACTAATCAGATAAAATGTTTGATAAATTGCTGGTTAAGTTTTCAATCATACTGGCAATCTGGTACTAAAATGTATACTTCAACTTGGCTAAGAGAATCCAATGCTCGTGCTCTACGAGAAACAAATCCCTCTGGCTCTTGAAATTAACCCATAACAGTAGTAATTCCCACTTATCTCTCTACTTTTGTGTGCACGATTACTATTTCTAATTGTTGGCGACAGAAAAGATTCGTTCTATGATTTGCGATGTCATGTGATGCAAAAGTAACAATGGCCAAAATCCTGGTGAGTACAGCATCTCTTGTTTAATATCATCAGATTGTAAACATATATATATATGCTTGCAGAGCTGAAGTGTCCTTTATGCTCTAAGTTTGTCTCTGACATTCACACAAACAAATACATGTGTATGTATAGTAATCATGATGGTCCCCTCAAATTATCAGAAAAAAGGTTTTAATTGAATTCACTCATCATCAACATTTTTCTTCTTTTCCAAAAAAAAAAAAAAAAAAAATGCAAGCTCTGCAACCTTATTTATCCAGTCAAGAGTGGAACAGGGTATCCTGAGCAACATTAGTTCAAATAAAATTTGCTTCAAGAATTAGGTTCGGCACATACTCTGGAGGAAGTATTTTCATGATCGGGCAGTATATTATATAGCAAAAGGTAATATATTGGAAGATGAAGGAAAGGTGAGAGGACTACTGAGCTATTGGGCAAGCCTTCTCAAATGCTTCCTGCTCTTTGCGAAACAGATCAAACTCATTGGTGTCGTGATACATACAGCCCGCATATGCATCCATTTCTTTAGGACACTTCTGATGAAGATCCTTCAGCCTGCATGAATGGTTAAAGAAATATAGGCACCAGTCCACAACAAATCATAAATCCAACTAATCTCATGAAAATTTATATTGGTAGGAGTGTTCAGACTTCAGATTTTTTGTAGAATATTTTAAACCATGTTTGATTGAGTTTTCTTTATTCAACAACACCTTCAGTTATATTTGGTACAATTTGTCTAATTCATGAATCAAAGAAGAGAAACAAAGAGTTGTGTTTTACTCGGCATGGATCAAAACAAACAGCTTAAGTGAATCTACAGGTTGCCTATCTCTCTGAAACACTAATGCTGCATACCCCCTTCCTCAAATTAGAGACCTCCATTGTAACAACAAAAAGAAACAGTAATTGTTTTTATTACAAGCCATCCAGAATTCGTCTCCAGTTCTCACTTCATAACAGATCCCCCCACTGTTACCTAAATTCTTGCCAAGTTATCGTTTCTCACTATCATAGACATTCCACGGCCAACTGATTCCTAAATCAAACTTTTACACTCATAAATTCAGCATCCAGAGCTCCTTTTCATTTGCCAGTTCATGATAAAAAGGAACATTTATATTGAGAAGCTCATATATATTGCCATATTGAGAAACTCTGTTTTGTCAGTCAGTCAACAAAAAGAATCAAAGATCTTCTAAATAAGATTGAACTAAATCAAGGCACGGTGATTTGATATAAAATGCATAAAGGAAATCATGCTTGATTAATCAGTCTTAGTAAGGTTGTCCTTTTCCAGTCAAAGAATATGGCCCATCCATAATATTCCATTTTCAATTTAACTTTTGACACGAATTCTATGAATCAATGTCTTTCCTGCAACTACATTCGCATCACAAGGTCTGGGAAAAACTAACATTTTAGCACATTTGCTTGGGCCTAATATCTGCAACTACAGGATATGCAGTCTAAACTCAATTGTTTTCATGTTTGTCTGTCTTTGGAGCTTGGCATGAAAAATATGATAAATTACCAATGGTTGCTAGAAGCTTCACTGCAATCCCAGTCTGTAGATTACATCTTAAATAGCACAATTTAAGATGTGCCATTGAAAATGATATTACATCCACAAGCACTTGACCCTTTATTGATAACATATAAAACCTTTTAGAAACAACTGAATCAGTGATTTAGATCCACCCTTGAATCAATACTTCTATTTGAGTTCAAACGGTGTATCTTAATGGTTCTGATTCATCTTCATTATGTAAAATTTGTTCAAGTTTTGATCATATTGCTTATTCTAATGTATATATTTTACTATGTGGTAATAAAAAAAATTATATGGATATTTTAATCTTTCAAAGTTACACCTTACATATCAGTTGATATTTGCATGGGTAGTTGCTCCAATAGATCTTGGGGTTAATGCCTAAGGGAAATGGTTTTTTTTATAATATAGGTTGGCACCAAGGTTGAACTTTAATCAGCTTCTCTTACATTGATTTTAGATGAACACACTAATCTCATTCATGGTAAACCTCCATGGTGTTTCTTATTCGAAGTCAATAATGAGAATCCAATAGAATGAATTTGAAAGCTTGGATTGTAGGAAAAACTTTAAAAGTTACCAAATGTAGGTTCTACAATAAGAAGAAAAAAAAAACAACAGCAGATGGATGATCATGTAAGTGTAACTAGAGTAGGAGTTTATTATATTGGATTTATTATTCAACAAGAAGATATTAATTGAAATATCATTAACAAAATAAAGAATGGGTGGTGGAAGTGGAGAGGAACTTTTGGAATCTTGTCATTGCCCCTTTGGTTAAAAGGAAAGTTTAACCAAAATGAAACATGCATAGAAAAGTTAATGTAGTAGTGATGAAGATGTTAAGATGGAAGCATGGATTAAAAAGAAAACATAAAAAACTTCCAAGATCATTTAGGTGTAGCAATCATAAAATGTGAGAAAATAGAATGAAAGAGTATGGACATGTTCAAAGTTGACCTAAGTTATAATTTGAAGAGTTGAATCAATTAGAGAGAAAGAAGTATTGATTGGTGGGCACCAAAGAAACTAATAATTAATGTGTAAACATTAATTTAAGTGATTAGAAAATTACAAGTGATAAAGCCTTGCATAGAGCATAATGTAGGAATAACCCCAAATAGTTGAGGTAAATGCAAGTGAATATGAATTTCTAGTTCGACATATGATAGTAGTGACAATAATAACTTTGAATTTAAGAAGGGTTCATAATGAGCATCAAGCATAATTGCATTTGTTATGGTATGGGAAAAAGTAAATTGTGATTTAAAATTGGAGCATAATGTTTGTTATCTCCAAAATACTCACAAAACACCCTTACTTATATTTCTGTCTTTTCCTATAAAACTGCATCTACTTGTAGATGTGTCAGGAATTTTTAACATTCTCCCGCATTAAGAGCCAGCTTGACAAACAACACAATTACTTTTCTTTACAAAGCATTGGAATAGCCAATAATCATCACAGGATAAAGAATACTGGTTGCGGGAAAACATATGGGTATGTAGATGACATCCAGGGTTAAAATTTCTCAGGCCACCAGTCTCATACATAGGTCGACTATGTGACTATTCTTAGCATGAATGCTTTTGCGTTGCAGATTGAGTAATACATATGGCGAATTTTTATCACTTTCAGTTTCAGGTTCATATACAAATACTGATTGCGGTTTATCATTTGAATGGAAACAGATAGGCACCGCCAGCATTTTTAAATTTATAAGTCGATTTATCTATTGAAGGATATCGAATAAGAGAAAACTAGAACACAACAACTAGATAAAGTAAAGCTCGAAATTTTAACCTAGTTTCTTCGTAAATTGCTAAACTATTTCTCCCGACACATGATTGCCATCGTTTTAATTGTTCATAATGCTCCACACTGAAACCCGTTTAGTTGCAAATCAACCAAACTATACGAGAAGCAATTTAAAGATCAAGACAGAAAATTACTACGGATTAATACTTACAGATTTAGGACACGGCTAGTGACCTGCCGACCCTTATCGTGGCATCTCTACGGTTTGTACCCGGCACCGAGAAGCAATGCGCTTGGAGGCCGCCGTAAGGACGGCCGAAGTTGGTACGGCTGAGTCGGCCGTACTCGACATGTCGCAGATCTCAGCCTAACTGCCCTGACGAAGTTGAGACCGCCATCGGAGTCGATCGCCACTCCGTTGATGGGGCCGAAACGACTGACGATGTCGGGCCCTTAGTCTTGGTCCATTGGGCCTTTGGCCCAAACATCATTACTTTCTTTTTAAGTTAATTGATTGCTATAAAAAAAAAAAAAAACAAAACAAAACTACGGCTGCAATTTTATTTATTTGAATATTATTTAATTTGAAAAAAAAAAACAAATAAGTATTCAACAAATACTTCTATTTTTCTCTCTCAAATCCATTCCATGCAAGAAATGGTATGGCCCTATTTCTTTCTAAATTTCTACTTCCATCCATATATATTGAAGATAGGACCTCCTGCTTCTAAAAAGTTATAAGTTATTTCCAAAGAATTTACAAAGGATAAAGATCAAAATGATCTTTTTGGCAACTATTCATCGACTCAAATTATATCACAATTTATTTAATATAAATGCCATGATGGATTGTATTAATAAATCAATATTAATATTTCATTAAAATTGTCAACAGATTTTGTCAACGGTTTTACCAAACAATGTACTACTCTCCCCTGTATATATCATAAGATCCTGCTCATCAGGATTCAGAATTCAGGCAAGGGAAGGCATTGTGCTAAAGATAGGAAATGGCTGAGCCTGATTGCATTGGCAGTAGCTGCGCCTCTCCACCTTCTTCGCTCTTTCCCTCGTTTCCATTCTTCCAAATTGAGTTCTACATCGTCGTCTTTCCTCCTCTTCTTCTCCTTGTGCTTCTTATTCCTCTCGCCTTCGATTGCGTCGACTTGATGTGGCCGGCGTGGGGAAAACTGCACCTCCCTCGCAGCGGCGGCGCCGGCGGCGGACGGGCTATCACGTCCCCCTCGCCTCCCCCGCGATCTCCATTTCTCATCCGCTCCTCCTCCCTCAAGGACATTCTCTCCCTCCTCGACGATTGTGAGGCCTTCGAACGGAGTAACCCCGCCACCGCCCCTTCCCGTCCTTCCTCGCCTCCTCCGCCGCCGCCGCCGCTCGTGCACCACTCCCGCCCGGCCTCCGCCGCTCTCCTCCGCCCCTGGTGCGCGGAGAAAGACCCCTTCGGCCTCCCTCCCGGAGAGGAGAAGCGGGTCATCCTCTACTTCTCCTCCTTTCGCGTCGTCCGCCGCACCTTCGAGGACTGCGCCGCCGTCCGCGCCATCCTCCGCGGCCTCCGCGTCGCCGTCGACGAGCGCGACGTCTCCATGGACGCCGGGTTCCTTCGCGAGCTGCGGGGCGTCCTCGGAGGCCGCCCGCAACCCGTCGGCCTCCCCCAGGTGTTCATCGGCGGTCGCCACATCGGAGGCGCGGAGGAACTCCGGCGGCTCCTCGAGGCCGGGGAGCTCAGGCGGTACGTGGAGGGGGTGGCGCCGGCGTCGCCGGAGATCTGCGACTGGTGCGGTGACCTCCGCTTCTTGGTGTGCCGGAGGTGCAGCGGCTCGCGGCGGTGCTACTCCGAGAAGGGCAACGCCGGCGGGGCGTTCCGAGCGTGCACCGCCTGCAACGAGAACGGGCTCGTCCGGTGCCCCCGGTGCTGCGCCCCGACAGCCGTCTGATCGTGATCGTACGTCAGTGATAGAATGTCTCTGTACGCTCTCTCGTAAGCGAGTTATTAATTGCAGTAACTATAAAATATATATATATTATATATAATAAAAATTAGGGAAGTGAGAGTGTGTTAAATATTCTGGTTTGTTTTCTTTCTTCATATTTAAGCTCAAGGCAAACTGTTTAGGAGACTTGTGATTTGGTTCTGTAATGCCTATCCGTCATGATCATATTAACAAGAACGTGTAGTGATGTGATTTGTGTATTCAGAGTGAAAATATTTTTCTCATTAATATGCGATTTATATGATCATGTTCACTTATTCAATTCTTTGTCTGCGTCTTTAACCGTATGTTTACTTGGAAGAGCGGAAAGTAAAATTAAGGAAAAATTTTTACAGTAAAAAAGTTTCCGTCATTTACTTCATTAAAATTTGAAGAGGAAAGAGAAAGACAATCCATTCACAGATAGTTTGGAGTCAAAATCAATCACCCTAAAATCGGACGGAAAGCATAGAATGAAAAAAATAATACATGTACCCCTTTGCATTCATAAAATTATACTATATACCAAAAAAATTTGACACATGTACCTCTTTTAACTCATAGAATACATCGTGTAACTAGAAAATGACGCATGTACCCCTTTTATTTACAAAATTACGTCACATATATCCACCTTCCTAAACAAACACACAAAGGAATAGATTGATTCGCCCTTTCTCTTCACTTCTACTAGTATAATTTTCCACGATAAATTTCTTTTCCTTCCTTATCCACACTTTGAAATAAACAAAGCATAATTGTCAATTGCCAGAATAAACATGGTAAGTGAAAGTAGATGTATCTTCTATTCTACTTTTCTATATTTTCGTATCTTATTTATTGATAGGATAGATCATATCAGATCATACATCTTTAAGATCTGATATAAATTGATATGATCCGTCCAATTAATAAATAAGACACGGAGACGTAGAAAAAATAGAAAAAAAAAATTCCATCAGGAGGAAAGTGGCTTTCGCATGCAGCAAAAAACACACACCATTGGCATGCACATTAATTAGAACTCCAAGACAAATGGCTATAATTATATGAAACCGCTACAAGATGTCGTCTACTGTTTCCATGCTCAGTAACGTCCCGTGCGTGCTATCTGAATCATGCGAGTGAACAATTCCGTGCATGAGTTTTTTTTATTGATGATTGAAATCTTGCAAAAATAAAATCTTTTAGCATTTTATTTGATCAATTTCTAAAGGCTAGTAAGTTAGAATTTAGTTCTGTGTTGTCTAAGATTATTTAATAAGAAAATTATTTTAAATTTAATTTTTATATTTTTAACTTTATTTAATTAGTTAATGAATTTAATACTATATGTTTATTTCTTTCGAAATTTATTAATGAATATAATTTATTAGTTTTGTTACCATTTATAAATATTATTTAGCATTATTGTAGCATTTTTTATTAATGAACATTAATAAGGTACATGTACGGAACTTAAATTTATTAGTTTAATGTATTATTTAAAAGTTTCCATTTAATTAATTATATATATGTTAAACAAACATAAAAAGATATTGTATTAAATCAAAAACCAACTCCGCTCATAGATTGTTTTTTAGGAAAGTTTTTCGAAGGGCTTATTTTCTTATTTCCATCTTTAATCTTGAAATTATGGATATTAATATATTTTAAAACTTTTTTTACTTTGAATTATGTAGATGTTTTAGCAAGGTGATTAAGGGCACTTGATAACCATTTGGTAATGGGAATGATAATAAATTTTGATTAGCAAATTAATAGCAAAGGGAATGATAAAATTGTTGATGTTTGATATGTATCTTGGAATGGATAAACTATCATTGATGATGCTTGGTATGGATAACCTAGCAATGTGAATCAAGTAAAATTTCTAATTTTGCTATTACTAATTAAATACATGAAAAATATTTGGGATCAAACTTTAAATATATACAATACAAATAATACTTGAAATAAAAAATATGGTAGATATGATCAAACCAAGGAAATATAAAAAGAAAATCATAATAAGCACAAGAAGAAGCACAAAATTACTCTCAATCCTAACCTAATATAAACACTGTACAAATCCCATCAAAACCATATTAATAAACAATAGTGGAAATTATCTGTGAACATGTCCATTTCAAAACTCTACATCATCATAAGGATATTAATACAAGCAACTAACTCCAAAATCTTCGACTTCAAAATGATCCAAACTGTTCAACTTTCATATGATCTTCACAAATAACTTGAGTAGTCTTGTATTTGTTTTTACTAACAAACTCATGCTTATCCAACATCTCAATAACTTATGATATTTTGAAAGATTTACCTTAATTTCAAGATGACATTGACTCAAAGTGTGAGTTAATAATTTGCATAAATCCATTGACTCGATTATTGAGTAGTTTGAAGTCATAATCAACATTTTGCATTTGTGCATTCCTTCCCTTCTTTGAAGTTTTTTTTTTTTTTAATTTGTCTTTAGATGATTTTTTTTTTGTCCTTAGAGTGAGATTCCTTGGATGTAACGGATGCTTGTTGATTTGACATAAATCAAAATCAACTACATTTTTAGTATTGTCACCTAATATGGTCAAATCAACTTCCACATCTGTGATGTTTTGTGCAGCCATCGAAGGATCCTCTACAACAAAGTTGGTTGCTCTGTCTTTGTCATAGACAATCTCTAACTCTAAAAAATAAGGGAATGATATATTGAATAGACTTTTAGCTTCATTGTGACTTTGTACCATAAAAGAGTATAACACCAGTTGAACAACGCCAAATCAAACTGAAAACCCATAAACAAATATCATTGTAAACATAACATTAATCTAATATACATGTGTTAATCCATTCAAGGAACCATGATTCTTCGCATGCTATTTCTTCTCGACACCATTCCAAGTACACCCACTTTGCTTGCACATTTCATTAATTGTATGGAATTTCTTCTTTAAGGTTTTGATCCTACATTCAATATGATTCATAGATTTTGTGAAAGTTGGTAGCCGTTGGATTATAATCCTTTTTATTTTTGCCATGTTGTTGTTCTTGAAACCACTCTCTATTTTCCAAAAAGGATCAATAACCATATCTTGCAAACATCTTATCAATGCTCAACTCTCCTCTTCCGATTAGAACATTTTATTTTTATCTCTTCCTCGTGAAACACTCTTTCCCACAATTTCCTCAACGTTACTCTTCATCCTAGAATTCAGTTCATATCAAATCACAAGAAGCACAAAATTTCATAAACGCTATCATAGAAAAATCACATTACATAACAATGAAAATGTGTAGCTATGAATTCATATAGAATTAGAGAATGACAATGATACAAAAAACATCGAGCAAAGTAGAATGCAATGCAGAGGATTTCAAAGAAAATTTTTCACAAAGGTTCATTGAAAAAAACAACAAACATCACACCAATCAAAGTCATTCTGTATCAAATACTCATTTTGTCAATTGTTAAATATTTGGAGTACTAAATTATTTCTAAAAGTTGTCCATTGATCAGTTGAGGTAATTGTCCATATGTACTCTATTTTGTTCTCATGATCACTATCATCATCTTCGTTGTGTTCATCTTCATCAATTATACACTCATGAGGGTCATAGTTCATGAATTTACGGATCAAGTTATGAAGCAAACAATAAGCAATAATAATATGAACTTGTGTTTGAATTGCAAAAAATGAAGGAGAAGCTAAGATCTTTCAACGACCCTTTAACAATCCAAAATACCTCTCGATAGCATTTCTTTCTCTAGAATGTTTCATGTTAAAATATTCTTTTGTTGTCTCGGGACGATGACCATCAAACTGATTGAGGTGATATATACCTATGCCCACGATAAGGTATAAGAAATCCACCTGAATTGCAATATCCAGCATCTACCAAATAATAACAATCTAAACCAAGGAAACTATTTAAAATTTAAATGTAAGATTTACCTTGGGGGACTTTAAGGCCAATGGTCTACTGATGGTATCACGAAGAACCTAACCAACATGGGCAGAACCTTCCCAACCAGGTAACGCATATATAAATTACATATTCAGACAACACACTCTCAACACATTTGTAGCAACCCCCCCCCCCTTTGTGTGATAACGCGGTTTTTCTTTTTTAGGGGTGTCAATTAAATAAAAGTATCGCCTAAAGCCCTAAAAACCCCTTAATATTCATAGAAGTTAATGAAAAGTTTTTTAAACTATGAATTAGATGTGATTAAAAATTTTCACGTTAAATAGTTTGCATCTATCTTCTTTACCGTTATCACATCCCGGTTCAGGTTTTTTTAGCAATATGTTGTGTAATTGTAAAACTGCAGGAAGACATATATTGAATTGTCGACTCACTATCTCCCGGCTTCATCCAAAAAGAAGACTCATTGTTCTATTTTTTTTTTTTTAATGATTGCCAACACGTAAATAAATAAGACCACAATCTCATCAACACTTAAATTTTTTGTTACTTTTAAATCCCCAATGTCTCATACCATATCACACAATATTATGAATATTCTCTTATCCATTTGAAAATATTATGCTCGCTTCACGTCGTCCATGTCCAATGGCTACCGATGATGAATTGTCGGCTTTGCTAGTATTCTCCTTATCGTGAAAGAGGAGATCTATTAAGTTGAGTACCCAATGATATTAATTTGATGTTTTGGAGTTCATATATATCGTTATAGTAAAAATGTATTAACTAAGATGCTTTTATGCCCTTAGTTTCGTCAGATCAGGACTGCCACCGTCATTAAATCCTCTAGTCCATAATTCTTAGTCCCCTCCTAGTCCACAATCAGAAAGAACCAGAGATTGCAGACCAAAAAATCTGTACTGCCACTGAGCCCGATGAAGAAGAGCACATATCTCCGTCCACAATCTCTGGTCTCCTCTTGGTCCCAAATAAGGAGAACCGTTGAATCAGATCAAGAAGAATAAATACATGAATCATTGATCTGATCCAACTGCCCTAATCTGGACCAGGAGGGGACCAAGAATTACGGACCAAAGGATCTGCACTGCCACCGAGCCCGACGAGGAAGAGTGCAAATCTCCGTCCACAATCATTGATCCCCTCCTAGTCCCAAATCAGGAGGGGCATTAAATCAGATCAGAAAAGAATAAATACATAGATTCTTGATCTGATCCAACGACCCTCCTAATCTGGACGAGAAAGAAAAAAAAAAAGTAAACCAAGGCTCTGATCTGGGCGAGAAATGCATACAGAGAGAAAGCATCCCTGTTGACGAGGCTGCATGACTGACGTATATAGAGATAATATGTACGCACGTAGCAATGTAAACTTGTGTCGCGACCATGGAAGGATGCTGGCTTGTTTGATTTTGCATGTATGGTTTAGCTAGCGGTGTGTAATCTCTAATTTGCATCAGCTTCAAAACTGACATCAGAAAAATAAAGTACAAATAACATTCGAGTGTAATAAAGACCTTCAACAAACTAGGAACTTAAAAGTTGAGATTTTAAGTTAAACCCAAACAATAAACTTGAAAACTGATCTAATAGTTGCGCACCACCACCACCAAAATTTGTCTTTGAAACGGAAACAAACCAATGAATCTCCATGTGTGCATGGTCATGGACGGGTAGTATTTCCAACCCCAACTGGGCGAGTGCCTTGGGCAGGCTTTGCCAGATCATCCTGCAGTAAAAATCACAGTTGAATTAGTGAAGCATTCATCCGATCGAAGCATTAATTCACAGATTGCATCTATTTGCAAGATATCTTTGTAGTGATTCACTGAGGGGGGTGAATATAAATTATATAATAAACACAGCAGTTTCGCATTACTTTACAGCTGCATCTCATGAATCGTATTTGGTCTAGTATTAAAAGAAAAAAAAATATTTACGTAAAACATAGTGGAATAAGATCCAATTGGGATTCAATCAGCAGTAACTGATAATCAAAAAGAAAAAACGGACGACGACCAAAGCCATATGAGGTTTTGTTCGTAAATAAAGCTGCCAGCTTTTATCCCTGTTTACTAGAAGTGAAAATTGATGTTTTGAAGTAAGATCTCTGATCTCTTCCAGCCTCCACATGCAACACCGACACAGGAAGGATACGTTCTAGGATGGACCAGATGACTATATTATATACGCCAAATTATATTTGGATGGTTATATGGCATGTTAAACATGGAGGACGGACCAGATGATTATACTACTACTACTACTACTACTACTACTATCTTGGTCGGTTACATGGATCTTGTACGCCATTGAGCTCTATCTCCTACTATATCATCATCTATACTTGAATAAATTTTGATATGCATGTTTGTCATAATTTTATATTGCCTAACTAGAGCATTTATTAGTTGTCTAAGTACACATACCATCTTAAACATATCTCTCGGAGTTTTTCTTTAATAGATGCAACTCCGACTTTCTCTCTAATGTTCTCATTTTTTATTCTTTCCATCCTCGTGTGTCCACACATCCACCTTAACATACTCATCTCTGCAACTCTCATCTTTTGCTCATATGCTTGAGTTATAGCCTAATATTCAACTCCATATAATATAGCAAGTCCAACTGCGATTTTGTTAAACTTTCTTTTAAGTTTTATAGGTATTTTACGATCACATAAAACACTCGACGCTCTCATCCATTTCAATCATTCTGCTTGTATTTTAATTCAATGTAAGGCATCTCTCTAAATTCCTCCATCGTTTTGCTAAAAAAAATGATCCTAAATATTTAAAGCTCTCAATTTGCAACTTGTCAACTTCTATCTTAATAATTATCTCGTTACATATGATATTCCTATACTTAAATTCCATATATGTTGTCTTTATTATACGAAGTCTAAAAACTTTCCTTTCTAGTATTTTCCGCCAAGATTCTAGTTTATCATTTACTCCTTCATATGTTTAATCTACCAAAATAATATCATTTACAAACAACGTGCACCACGGTACTGTATCTTGAATGTGTGCAGTGAGTTCGTCCATAATTAGTATAAAAAGATAGGGACTTAGAGTTGATCCTTAATATAACCATATTTTTATTGGAAATGGTTCAATTACTCCACCTAAAATCTTTACTCTAGTTGTTACATCTTCATTCATATCCTTAATTAGTTCAATATATATAATACTAACACTTCTCTTTTTTCTAGAATTCTTCATATAATTTCTCTTGGAACTCTATCATAAACTTTTTCTAAATCAATGAATATCATGTGTCGATCTTATTTTTGATTCCAACATTTTTCAATTAGTTATCTAAGCAGATGTATAGCTTCTATTGTCGACCTTCCAGCATAAACCGAAATTAATTTTCGATCACCATAATCTCCTACCTTAATTTTCTTTTATTATTTGTTACCAAAATTTCATGGTATAACCTATTAGTTTAATACCCTTGTAATTTGTATAATTTTGTACTCCCCCTTGTTCTTATATAAGAAAACTTGAGTACATAACACTTCATTGATCAAATATTTTTTTCCATTTTCAATATCAACAACAACAAAGCCTTATCACACTAGGTGGGGTTGACCATATAGATCATTTTATGTCATTGAGTTTTATCTTCTACTATATAGATCATTGAGCTTTAGTAAATACATCAAGTGACTTGAGTGCCGACTTGTAGGATGGATATCTGAATTATAATATCCAGTATGAAAACAAAAAAGAATAAAAAAATAAAACTCCAAATATAAGAGCTAGAATGGAGAGGGTTGCCAAAGTTACTGAGATGCTTTTAGCAAACACAGGAAAGGCTGCTTCGACACAATGAGGATGATGGTGATCAACATTAAAGGAAAGAAATTTATAGGGTAACATCAGTTTCTTTATTGATTTGATCATATGTTCTCACTATTTTTTCCCCAATCTTAGGGCTGACTGAAACACACATTGATTTCAATGCCGTACCAATATATGCCCTTGTTTTGTTATTTAATGAAACACAGACTGGGCAAAAAAAATCTACTATACCCTTCCACTAAAACAATTTCTCCTCAAATGTTTCACAAGATGGTTTCAGAACCAACCTGTGAAAAAAATCTATTATACCAATAGTTTCACTTGAAAGTGAAATTTTTTATTTGAGTTAATTTCCATCTAAAATATGTATTCGTCCTATTTGATTGAGAAATCTATTTGTGGTAACATATTCATTTGAAGTCATGTGTAAGCTCATTTCTACCTAGATATAGTTCTTAAACAACAAATTTAGCGGATGAAAGCAACTTGTGAAACATTTGAAGCGGTTGAAATAGAAGGAACATCTACTTGTTCATATTTGGTTCATAATGGGAAAAAGATGTTTAGGGCGAATTTTGGTAGAAGGGAAATGTAAGTGGGATGAAAAAACTAAGTGGCGCGTTTTGGTAAATTATCCTTAATTCTTTCCCTACTTGATAGTAAATCGTGACAGGCTAATACACAGATCACATACTTACCTGAGAATTAAGCATAAATATGTGGGTACGAGTGTTTGTACACTTAACTCGCATCTACCTCAGTTTGAACAAGAGCATTCCTCTTTGAAAACTCGAGTTACCAATTTGTTCTCTAGACGTTCACAATGTAAAAGCAAAAAAATACCCAATGGGTTTGGTTTTTTCATTCCCTAACTCCAATTACAAAAATCAAAACACCTATTTCAAACATGTGAGGCATAATTAACACACTGCTTTTCTGCATAGAGAGAGCATAGAAGCAACGTAAGAAAATGATACTATGGGCTTATGGATATTAAGACGTATTCATCAAAGGCGACTAAGAAATAAATAATTTGGAGGTAAAAATAAAGAATCCATGGAAAATCGTACCCGACGTCTGAAGCGCTGTGGTGGCTCTCGGTTCCTCCTATCTGTGCGAGACCTCACCCTGACAACCTTTGAGTGGATTGCGCAGGACACGCAGTACTGCACTTTGATATACAACTTCGGAAGTGTGTATCCTAAGTAGGTTAAAGCCTTTAGCAACACAGGTATTGAACCCAATAATCCAAAACAATAAAAACAAAGAAATCATACCATCATAGGCACAAGCCTCTTGCACATCCCTCACGGCAGCTTGCTCCACTATATTCCTCACGAGGAACCTCTTGATAGCCTTGTCCTTCGTTGTACAGTAGCAGTCGAGAATGAATCGAAAATCGCGAACAGAACAAAAAAAAAATACAAAAAACAAAATCTAATATTTATCGCACTAAAAATTCAAACTTCGTGGAGGGGAAATGTTGTCTTGCGAGTAAACATCAATGTAGATTAATTCAGATAAAAGATTGAAATCTGGGATACCTTAGGACAACACTTGCCGCAGTTAGAGCAGCGGATGAAGTTGACGTGACCCCTGCCATGCTTGTTGCGTCCGCCGTTTCTGCGCTTGAAAGTCTGCAAAACAATCGAATAGAAATCGTTCAGATCGTCCAGGGGGAGGACGAGGACAGGTTGGTTTTCAATCTGCTCACCATCTTCGCCGCTCAACTCGGGTATCAAACTCGACGTTTCTAATTAGGGTTACGAATTCGCAAAGGTATGTCTCTCGGATCAATATATACCATTCGCAGTACATTGAAGGCTGAAGGCATGGGTCGATCACAACCGCTTTGTGTATGGGCCGATCACAACTGTTGTGTATAGGCCGAAAAGACCGAGCTGATATGTTTTATATGGGACACAAAAGGGCCCAACTAGAGATTCATGAAATGTCAAAAGGGCCTTTAAAATTTTTATTCTGCTACAAGAATGTCTCGTATCTGTAACTGAATTACATATTTTACCATTCTAAACGAGAGAGACTGGATCCTCTAGTTTATAAGATCAGGAGAAGATGGTCTATAATATATTTGCGGGCGAATTACTGTGAGTTGGTTGCAGTTGCATGTGATCTCGGATTCACTTTCGCATTTAAGTTATAGTTTAGGTCAAAGGTTGTTAGGTATCAAGAGAGGGCCTCCGACTGTCTGTCCCAGCCTAAACTAAAATCTAAATAAAAAGATAAACCTAAAAGGAATCACGACTATAATTTAACCAATTATTTGTGATGCTATATTTTTATTTTAAAAAATAATTACTTGTGATGCTATTATTTAGTTATAAATGTTAATGGAATCATTCAATCTGTGCGAGTGAATTGTCTTTTACCATTATATTCTCACAAAAGCTACTCTGCAATAGTTGCAATTTGGCAATCAAAATAGTAGCTTCGTTAGAATATATTGGGTTACGATATGTGAGAAGAAGGGTTGGGTCACTTCCTGTGGAATGTTGACTTTCATCGTGCGTCGTCGGGTGAGATGTGGTCACGGAGAATAATACATATCATAGAATTCACCGGTAACTCCCGGTGAGATCTCTCCTATATCTAAATAATCGCATGAAGAAATAAAATAGAGAAATGACAGAGTATTGTAGATGACATGAGATAGGATGATCATAAATCTCATAGATACCAATTTAAAGCATACTCTTAGAGCCTTCCTTTCCTTACCTTAGATAAGGAGTGAAATCTAAAGGACATACTCTTGGAGAGAAGATCATTCAGTCAAAGAGTATTATAATAACTGTTGTGCCCCTTCACTTATTGTGTCCCTTTGCTTGCTAGGAGTTTGAGAAGTCAAACAAGTCGGTAACTTGAGAGGTTAGGAAGTAGGAGAAGTTGGCAACTCGGGAGGTTAATTAGAGAGTCAGGAGGTTAGATCAGCTTAGCAAGTTGGATTTGCTCGGTCGATCAGAGACAGTTGATATTTGCTTTGATCAAGTCATGACCCTGCCACATGACTCCTGTGTTGATGAGTCCTCTCAAATGGACTCTCTATTGACCAAGTCAATCACATACACACTTACTTACTTCTACATCATATTATAGTAAAAATATGATTACACTCACTCCAAGTGCATCTTATAGCTCATTCTCATGTTATATGATGGGAGGTAAATCATAGGGTCAACTTATAATCGACCACTAAATGACTAAAGGAAAGAGGATTTTTTTTTTTACTTCTACATTATATTATGCAAAAGGTTAAATATGTCACCTTTGTGGCCCTCACGACTATCCCATACTATTGGAAGAGAGTAAATCAGAAAACCGAAGCTAACTATCACATGGGAGGATAATTCTTACTGAGAATATTCAACCTTTCTCTATTCTATAAATCTACTAATCTTGTCTGAAATAGGACGGATGACGCTGGAAAACACGATGGCTGAGAATCAGAGACTAGGAGCTTTGGGTATGCGAAGGTGGCAACTGTCCGTCCGTGCTGCTGATAGGATATTCGTCCGT
>JBAMIE010176592.1:0-14023 GCA_037177295.1 Kaempferia parviflora | reverse complement strand
TATATATAATTTAAAAGTAATAGATTGCCTAGCATTGGGCACCATGCACTTTCGGCAACATTGATCATGGTCCAAAATGTTGAAGATCTTTTGAATATTGATTCAGCTAGTGGAAATGACCTTAAATCAACTTTTTAGACTAAGACAATCTCTTTAATTGAAGCAACAATAAAGAGTAAATGGTCTACAATTTCTTTTTGTCTTCCACTTATGCTAAATGTTTTAGCGTTCCACAAGTTCTGAAAGTTGTTTCTATAAAGACTTGACAATTTATTGGCAGTGATATATCCAATACATTATGCACCTAACAAGCAACAATGAAATGATGGTGATGTACTCAAATAGATTAGGCGTTCAGTTAGTTTAAATAACATTTGAACGACCAATACATGCAGGATTCAATAGAATTGATGAAAAACTCACAAAGCCTTAACACCCATACCAATTCATGGAAACAGGTTAAAGAAGTAAATTGGTTTCAGTATCTATTATAAAGTTCATAAAAGATATAATATGAAAATTGAGAAATACTTCGCACAAAAATTCTCTCCAAATATAAATACCTGGAAAGCTTAAGGCAAGGCCAGTGCAACACCCAGCTACACCTGCATTGATGACTGCAAAAAGCAATTGTGGATATACTATTGAGCTACTTGATAAAGTAGATTTATGGAGACAAATGTCTGAATAAGCAAAGATAGGATACCATCATCTTTTCCCCGCAATCTCTTCAATAAGCAACTAACCAAACTGTGCACGCCAGACAAAATTGCAAAAGTCTAATAAAAAGAAAACAAGAAAGACAATAAAAGGTCAGACATGACAAGATGCTCCAAAGCTAACTTCCCTTCGGCAAACTACAAATTTGGAAATAAGTTAAAAAATAGTAAAACAAGACGGTAACCCGTATGGTATGAACATCATGGATACTACAAACATTTTCCAACTATTAAAATAAAGAACTGCAGACAAAATCAATTACAAGAAATGATAGTAATTCATAGATAACCTTGGCAGAAGCACCAGCATCAGCAAAAGAACCAACTAAACCCTTTTTACTGACCAGACCTTTGCCTGCAAAAGTATCCAAAAGCATTTTCTTATGAAACTGCAAAAAATAGATGTTTAGCAGAAATCAAAATATTTGGAACAGGTAGTATTACTGTGATTCTTTTACATGATGTATTACAAGAAAAAGGACTTCAACAAAAGTAGTTATTCCTCTTTTTTTCAATCGAACTTCCGATCTTCCTATCACAACACATTTGATCATTGCCTATAACACTCCAGCCTAAGATGGCAAACCAATCTTCACCTCAAAGATCTTCAAGGCTTTGCCAATATTCTGCTTGAGAATAAGCATGATTTCTGAGAGGCTCCACATCTTTAACGTCATCAAGGATCCACATTAACAAAAAATGATAGACATTTATAATTTTAATTTAATTTTTTAAATTTTGTTGTAAGAGAGTTAGCTAATCATGGACCAAGTTGTTAGAAATCATTTATTTTACAATTATTTATTTTTATTATAATAGGCCTAGATAAATTACAGAGTTCAAGAGTTATTTTTAAACATATTAAGAATTTGAACCTTACAATTCATGAATCCTTACAATTCACAATTTAAAGATTCACTGAAAATTCATGATACAAACTTCAAACTACTGTCTGTGATTCTTGTTCCTTAATGATCAGAACAAAGACCTCCTCAAATAAATAAAACTACCCAGTTTGTTTATCTGTTCCTAGCTCTTATAATTGAAAGTAAAAGCAAGGATCATTATCAATTTACGCAGATTAAATTCCACAAGGTGCAGCCTAGTCCAACCTACAAAAAAAAAGGTCCACCTTCATGGAATGATCAAGTACTCACATACACAATTGTCTATAAAACTTTACTCTGCCCATAACTTCCCAGGAAAAAAAGAATCTTTGGGAAGGCAAAAGGAGTCCTTTAATATATGTCTATTAGGGAATAACTATCCTTCCAGGCAGTATAGAAAAGAAGGAGAGAAATGTGAACTGTTTGATTGAATTTCCACTCTCCTTCACTCCTACCAGGTAGATTTCAAAGGATAAAAGGCAATGGAAGGAATTAGTTATAATAAAAGGCCCGGAGATGGGAAGTGGAAATATTCCAATTTATTAGGTAATATAACTTGGAATAGGCAACAGTACATATCATTGGATAAAGTATGCTAACATATAACAGTAATGGTTAAAATTTTCAGTCTGCAAAAGGCAGCTTGCCAGTGAAAACGCACTTAGAGATTTAGAATGGAATCATTAGTCAGTCTTTGCATAATTAGGAGATTATGTAACATGAAGTTTTAATGCACTACTAGTGAAAACGTCTAACAGAATTGGAGGACGGGAAGGCACCAGATAGCCAAACCAACTATTCCAACTAATACACCCGGTGCATTTCAAGCAAGCAAACAATGCTCACTACTTGTTGAAACTTTCAGAAATTATACGTGAGCAACAAGCATCCTTTTATCGAACCACTTTGGGAAATGCGCGTGAATAGTTTCATTTTTTTAAAGAAATATCAGTAAAACAAATCTTCCGTTTCAAATCAATAAGGCCGAAGGAACAAGGAACCAAGCACAACAGGCAAGGATCCGTCAATATTTCAAGCTCATCGTAAATATCATTAGAAAATAAAAATCCATAGACGGTGTACGAGGTAACAAGGAAGCCCTACCATAACCGAAGATGGATCCCATGAAACCTCCAGCGAAAGAGTCTCCAGCGAACCTCACGACGCAAACGACGGGCCCGGACGTAGCACCGAAAGGTTCAGTGTTCTTGATCGGCTCCTCGGCGTCCGGTTCGCCCTCGGGATTCGGCGAAGAGACCACCGTCGTGCTCGCCATTCTCTCTCTCTCTCTCTGCTCCTCCCGCGGGTCCCTGCGAGGCTGCGACAACGTGCGGAAAGGGGCGCTAATTAGGGTTCGGACGAGTGGGCTGGGCAAATTGCAAGCCTGACGAACCGGCACAGATATTGGGCTTTGGTTTGATTTATTCTGTTCAAAGAAACGAATTAATAAATAAGAAACAGATTGTTCTTTTCGACTTAATTGGATTCATATTCGTTTTTTTAAAACAATTTAAACTTTATTGTATCTTTAACAAAATATTTTTGAATTTCAATTTAGAAAATAATTTTATTGATTTTTCCCAACATTCAAGCTCTTCAATTTTTTTTTTATTTATCCAACCGACTACTAGATAAATCCTAGATTCTAACATGACACTTCAGTGTCAAATTATGTAGAAAATATCCGACCTGAGATTTAAACTCTTGTTGCATAGGAATCATCCTTGTCTCTTATCACCATACCGTACTCAATGGGGCAAGCTTGAAAGGCTTCAATCGGAGTAAAAGATAATTATGTTCACCCTAGGTATCCCATCTGTGGTCATATGAAGGGCGGTAGAGTCAGCTTATAACCAACTAGGGGTGAGAGGAATTTTTTTTCCCAAATGATAGCTCCTGTTAGAAATTGATTTCTACCCATTGTAATAAATCTGTTATCATAGGTTAGAAATTTAAGAAAAAATTCCTCCAAACTTATCACTGACCAGAATAACAATTCGAAGCTACAACAGAAGTAGACAAGGAGTTGAGTACCTAACCGGTATCGGTCTCCTCATCGAGAGAAGGAACAGCAAAGATGGACTACTCCCCCACCTTTGCACAAAAAGAAAAAAACACTTAGAAGGATTTTTTTTTTTTTTTCCTTTTTGTGCCTCATCGAAAAAGATACACTTGAACTAATCAATTCTTCTCCTATCACACCTTTTTCTTGAGCAATAATCAATCACTTGAATTACTTCTAGGAATCAATGGAATGTTTATTCACATAAACTGTACACATGAATCATATAAAACGAGGAACAAAATACAGTTCTGAAGTAGAAAAGGGTTCAACGAATCAAACAAATTGCCAATGCGCAAAAGTTAAAGATTTTTCTTGCGGCATTTCTTGTGGTTGTATAGTTGTATCCTCTTAGATCTTCTCCTCAGTCCAGCTTCTTGGCCTTCTCTGGCTCGGCAGGTAGGCACTTCGCCCCTACAAGCCCACCAACTTCACCAATGACCTGAAAATGCCATATCAACCTCAACTCTAGTTCACACACTAAGAGATTGATTTTCCTTTTTCAAAGAAATATTTTATCCTATTTTCTTAGATTGTGTCATGGTAGAAACTTAAAACTGTAGGGACATTTATTTGGGTAGTAATGTCGGACTTCTTTGTTTGGTTAGGTTTTTTATTCTAACATTCTAAGGCATCTTATACGTACATGAGAATCACATTCTCATACAATAGGGAGGGAGATTCCACCAAAATTGATCACTTTTAACATTCCCTCAAACTTCAGATTTTGATTGGCAAATATATCATCAGTTTCCTATTATATTGAACAAGGAATATATTTCATTATTTTAGTAACATATGATAAACATAACATAAAATCTACTGTTTTGTGTATTATTATAAATAGTTAGACAATAATACATTATGTTATGTTATATTATGCTAAAATTATACTGGTATGATCTGATATTAATCGTTGACAAAAGTGAAAATAGTAAAAGTATCAACTTAAGTAGATCAATGATAACTGATAAAATTGGAATTTAAAAGATATTCTGTCAAATTAATGCATTTGTTGAACCAAAATGTCAGTCTCAATTTTTTATAGTTTACTGTGTGATCAAAATGTCAAGTTCTCATTCCATCTGTCATGTTACCTTGTGCAAAATCTCTCCAGAATCTATCATCCTATGAATCAAATACCTCTTAGGAAATGAAAAGTACCTTCAAGCCTGTTATCAAGTCTTCTTTGCTATGGGAAGCAGATATGCAGATTCTTGCCCTGGCAAGTAGTACTGGAGTTGCTGGATATGCAGTGATAACGACAGCAACCTATTGACATTTGTAAACAGACAAGTTAAGATCAGTCCTTCCTTAATATCGGAAGTTTATGTAATTGAATCATCAACTGATCAATCCTTTCACTATTTGCAAAGCTCTAGTAACCAAACACAAACTCAACATCACTTACATTTTGCCTCAAACATGCCCGTGAAAAGGCAGGGAGCTTAGCCAAATTATAAAGCATTATGGCCATAACTGGGGAGTCATTGTCACCAAGAACCACAAACCCCATTTTCTTCAATTCCGATCTGAAAAAGTTGCTGTTTTCTCGAATTTTTGCAAGTTTTTTCGCTCCTGGATTAAGCAAACAATAAAGTTCAAGTAGAATTCATGATCATAACTGTAGGATTAAAGGTGCTAATGGTATGCTTACCACTATTTGATCTGTCTTCTCCTAGAACAACCTTGATTGCAGATATCACTTGTTGAACAGCAGGTGGCGACATCGAAGTTGCATAGATATGTGCAGGACAGGCATATTTCAGGTATTGGATGGTTTCCTGGTTAGGTATAAGATTTAATTAGTATGAGTATAAGCATATATTGGTAATTAGTTGTAAAGAAAATTGGAGAATGTTAATAATGCTCGATTAGACTTCAGGCTGTATGTCCTATGAAGTTATGTTCCATAATAAAAGGGAAAAAAATAATATAAGAGTCTATAAAAAAACTGCAGATGAATTTAGATCGACCTCTGAAGCTGCAATATATCCTCCACAGGATCCAAATGACTTGGTGAAAGTTCCCATCATGATATCAACATCAGCAGGATCCACCCCAAGCAATTCACAGACACCTCTGCCCGATTTACCAACTGCCCCAATGCTATGAGCCTCATCCAAGTATATGTATGCCTGAATCACAAATTAGCATCTCAGTTTGCCAACACTTAAACTTTCACTTATATTTTTTTATCAAGACAAATGCAACTTACCAGGTAAATCTTATAGTTTTTTTTTTAAAGAATCACCTAGTTCTCGCATTATACAATTAGACACACTAGCAAGTATCAGCAATGCACTAATACACAGTAAACAGTTAACAACGAAAAATATAATAGATGGATTGGCTCCTGAAAAAATTTTGTAAACCAAAAACATTTTTGGATAAATTACCAAAAAATTCCTCAACCTTGTACTTTTTGCAGATGGCCACTATCTCAGGGAGCTTGCAGAACTCCCCTTCCATGCTGTAAATCCCCTCAACAATGACCATGATCTTCCTCCATGGCTTGTGACCAGTGCCAGGTTGGCCCTTCACAACCTGCTCCCTCAGCACCGCTTCCAAGTGTGACGGGCCTAGTAATTAATAATTTTTTTTCACAGAAATAATTCTCATGAAGTAGAATATAATCTAACAAGCATTTCAGCAAACATCTCATGCTCACTGTTGTGCTGGAAGACCTGGACTGTGGCTCCGGAAGCTCGAGAACCACTGACAATGGAATTGTGGTTGAATGAGTCGCTGATGATCAAACCTCCCTAAAACCAAATCAAACTGAATATTAAAAAAAAAAGTAACAATACATTGCAGTGACAAAAAAAAAAAAAAAAGGATGGTGATCGCACAGACCTCTCCAATTAGAGTGGGAATTATGAAAGAGTTGGTAACGTATCCCATGGCGAAGGTGATGGCTGCTGGTTTACCCACGAATCTTGCAATTAAATCCTCAAGCTCAATGTGCAACTGAGTCGTCCCTGATATATTTGGCAATCAAATCCACAAAACAAACAGAGTTGCTATGATCTGATTGCGTCCCTATAAACAAAGAAAAAATCGCACCTCCATCAGCTCGAGCACTGCAAGAACTAGGTGCGTATTTCTTGAGGGAGTGAAGAACGCGAGGAGTGCAGAACTCATCTCCAGCTGCAAAGCCAAGGTAGTTGTACGATCCCAAGTTGAGGCATCTGGATGTGTTGGAGGTCCGGCTTCATCACGCAAACACAACAAATTAACGAATTAATTAATTAAGTATAACGTATATTAATTAATATATGTGAAACATAATTTTATTATCTAACTTATTCAAATTTATTAATTAAATTTCTTATTGAACTTAATTTTATTATAATCTCAACTAAAGTTTAGAAAGGATAGGGATGTAAATGAACTGAAAATCGTAAATAAGTTTGGTATTTGATTTAGTAAGAAGTTATTATATTTATTCAATATACATAAGATCGATTAAATAAATAAGTTTGAATAACTCGTTAAGATTCATGAATAATGTTAGTGAATAATATTCGTGAACCATGTTTATTAATATAACTTTTATCAATATGCTAAATAAATATTTTTTTAAATAAATAAATAAGTTTAAATTACAAGCTTAATAATCAATAAAACAAGTAAAAGTTTAAAACAATCAAACAAGTTTAAATTGAGAGCTCGATTGTATCTGAACGAATCAAGTCAAATAAGAATTGAAAGTTCAATAATATTTAAACAACCCAAGCTCATTAAAAAATAAATTAAGTCAAATTTAAATAATCATTTTAAAAATTTAGTTAATTTTAAGCTCATCTTGACTTAGCTTAACTCAGTTATCATATCAAAAAATTTAAACATCCCAAAACTCAATTTAACTTAACTTATTTACCACCCTAAGGATAGTGTGGTAAATTATGAAACATACTGCAGCGTTTTGTTATTGTCATTTGAACTGCGCTCCACCACATCGATCCAAGCATCTGGTGCACTCGCAATTGGTCGCCCGAAGCAGTCCTGCCATGTCACTTTTGAGAATTTTTATTATTATTGGACTTTTTTTAAAAGTCCAATAATTAGATCGAAACCTTGTACTAAAATTAAAAATTCAAGATGGCCATGGATATATCGTATATATTAGACTAATTAAAAGATATTTATTCGGGTGTGGACCCTAATCGGACCCGTTAAAGATGCACACGGACCTGGATGCGGCGATATATTCGTCGGGTGTAGAAATCCTCGAACGCCGGGCAAATCGGAGCGTAGCCCTACGACGGATCAAATGTGGACCGGTTAGTTCCGGAACGCAGGCGATGGGCAAGTGAAGAAGAAGAAAGGAGGAAAGCGAAACCATGAGCTCGTCGGGCTCTGCGCGATCGAGCAGGAGCCGGCGGAAGAGGTCCCTGAGGAAGCCGAAGAAGAGGAAGAGACCGTAGCCGAACAGCGTCGTGAGGGCCGTCAGGAGCGTCAGCCGCACCGCCCGTCGGACCTCCCGCGGCACCGCGAGGGGCGGAATGGGCGGCAGCGGGAGGCGCGGGGCCATTCGCCCGCTACCTGTTCGACGAAATGTCTGCGAGGAAAGAAAAAAGAGTGGAGGAAAGGGGATACGAACTGGAGGATCCTGCTGTTTTTTTAATGCCCCTCTTAGCGGCACCGCTGCTTAATGCTGCTTCGTTTCCTGGTTGGCATTGTGGTGAGAGAGGACTGCACGCCACTGAATTGAGTGCGGGGCCAGGAGGAATTAAGTGAGGCAGGTGGTATCTTGATTCCTGATCCCTAAACAACAGTTCTTTTTCTATTGTCTTTTATGCCCTAAATTCATTATGTTATCGTAGTATCCTTCAATCTTGCTGATTAAGATGTTTGTAATTTGGTCCCTGGCTGTGGCTGGTTGCATTAAAGATGTTTAAATTAGTGTTTCAGGATATCTTGCAAAAGTTGGGTTCAGTTCTTGTGGGGATAGATAAGTGCAAACACGAGTTTCTTGTGGAAAGAGGAAACATTTGGTTACCATTAGTTCGAGCTTACTTAGCAAAAGATGGTTTAGTTTATGGAATGTGATGACATTTGGCTTACAACAAAATCTAAGATAGTTGTTTAATGGTTTAATTAATACCAACAGACAATAACTTGAGAGAAAATTTCATTTTGCCCCAGAATGACTATCAATTTGGGAGTGAGATGCACTTTTCGATGAATCTTAAAAGGATCTCAACACTCCTTCACTTACAACTACAAGATGGAACACATTGTACATACACTATATGTTACTCAGATAGTATGAGTATCCGACACAGGTGTATTGGATCAAGTGTATCTATTTCTTAACTTTTTGATGCACACTAGGAGTGTTGCTATCCAACACGGGCATACATAACATACACTCAACAAAATTCTTGACTTTGAAGCACACTGTACTTAAACATGCTCTCTCGTCCATCCAAACATGCAGATCTTCTATCAAAATGATTAGTAATTAGAAAAAAATGTTCTATTTACATGGATCCTCAGCACTCGTGCTTCAACATAACTTGAAGACACAATACCTGTGATTGGGCACAAACTATTGAAACTCTAATAAATAATAGACTAACCACTATCACAATATTTAAACTGTATTTTTTTTTTTTTCAATTTTTATGTTATAAAAAATAAGTACTAATTGATGGATAAACCTTCCTTAAAATTACAAGGAAAACAACAAAAAGCATGGCTACTAAGTAGGTCAGACATGAAGTAATATGCATGAACAAGGAACTTGGATTCATTTTGAGCAACACTATAAGCTTGAAGCCTTGTGATATGAAATAGAACATACTGGTTCATTTTGTAGTTCCTTGTGCTATGATTTATGGATTTCCACACTATAAATAGCTTGAAAACCTTAAATCCTTCTTTACTTTATGAGCTGTATTCTTTCAGAATCTTGATGAGTAACTTTAATGATGATTAAATAGGGTTTCAGGAATTACTTAGCAGAAGTTGACTTGACGTCGGACCACGTAGAAATAGGTGGTACCTTGGAATCACGGACTTTGACTTCTGTAAAGTGGGTAATTTCGTTGCCTTTCTTATAGAAAGACGAGACATTTAGCTTCCATCAGTTGGGAATAGTATACTTAGTAAAAGATGCTTTAGTTGGTGGTAACAAAAATTAGAAAATTATTAGGCTTCTAAGCTTCCAACACGAATCCTGTCTTGTCTATTATTATATAGCTCTTTTAAATGGCTGTCAACAAATAGGTACCCAAGCTAATGAAACTGTAACAGTAGACTAACATCTCATTACAAAGTTGAAACTATAGATTTATGGTTTCTTGCTCGATAAAAATTGAACTGGATCCCTAAACTTCTTCATCGAGTTGTGAAATAAGTAGAAAACTAAATGTGTCAAATATACTGTTAAAAGGACTAATAGGTATTTCTTCTTACTTCCCATTCACAAATTCATGTAAACTGACTAAAGAAACGATGATCTGAAAGAGGGAGTTCTTGTTATGGGGATCTATGAGGTCTCTTTCCCATTAGAAATCTATTTTTTCGCTATTCGCTTGTCTACTGTTGTAATTGCTGTTCAATCTAACATTCATAAGACAACCAGCTCTCAATCCTCTCATCTTCTATAAGAATCAAGGTAAAACTTGCCGAGAAAGTGGTCTGCCTCTGCTCTGTCACTTGTCCTACCCTGGCAAATGTAGTTGCCCACTTGCTACCGAATTATCTTTCGAGTCTCTGTGCATTGAATGGGGCAGTAATGAATGCTAGGCAGCTAAGAGTATCATGTAGCAATAAGTGCAAACTTGGATATCTTGGATTCAGCATAGTTGGCACACTCACATCTATTAAGATTAGTTGGTTTTTTGATTACAAGCACTTAATCAGTGATCACTGTGGTTCGTAAAGATCAAGGGGTTTGGTAAGCTTTGATGCTCTTTCATAATTGTGCATTCAATGGCGAGTACTGAATTGGAACTTCTTTATTCTGTCTTCACACATTCATTCACCTTTTCACGCGGATTTCTGCTTTTATAGTCATTCTGAATTGATAATTATAAGATGGGAGCTAGGTTAAAGTTGAAATAGCTATTTATGAATAATTGCAGCGTGGGGAAAAATATGACCATTTTGATAAAAATGACTGAGGAAGGATTAGAGTTTTCTCCTATAGCTGTCTTTTCTTTCACGCGGACAACATTCCCTCTTCTTGTACTGTGCACAGTTCGTCCTTCCTTATTACTGTCGCTGCCTTAGTTGTCCATGTGTTGAAGATTATATTACTCGCCATCCATCTCCCTATGGAGGAAACTGCGCTCTTAATAAATAGTTGTGTTGAATTAGTCGCGTCTTATTAATAGAAAGATAGGATGGCATGAGATAGCTGATGACAACTAGACATCATTGCTTTGGGCAACGAAGTTACGAAGTTAATATTGACATGCCCGAGCATATACCTTCTCTATGCCTTGATCATTTGTACTTATGGCTAGTAGCCATTCGTGATTTACCTCTTCCGTGTTGGCCCTGGGACGAATTGGCAGAAGCGCTGGGGCGAACGTATTCTCCTTTTTTTTGCCACATTTGGGCAACGAAGTTATTTATTAGGTTGTAAATGAACTGATACGCGTAGAACTCAGAAAGGTAGAGAAGAAGGGCAACTAGATCAGCTCTGATCAAGGCAACGGGTTCACTGGGTTGCAATTCAGCTGATCATCTGGGTTGCACTCGAGAAGCAAGAGAAGGGGAGGTATGAAATTTATTTTTTACAGGCGCATAATATCTCGCACCAACTAAATGAATGGATTCGGATAATTTATTGCGGGCTCTTTACATCTTACCGAATCTAATTCATTTCGGACCCAACTCAGGCTTAATTTGGTATAGATAATTAATTAACATGAGATCGTATGAGAAAGCTAGATGAAATGGGAAAAGTATGAGTCTATTTATTATTAGTATGAAAATCAAGGACTCTTGGTAAGTGTTAGAATTAACCCTTCCTACTTAAACTTTGAGCTTGTTAAAAATTTAGTTAAGTTGAGAATTGATACTGATTTATTCAAAAGCAAGAGATGAATATAAATCCGTGACAGCCTTATGGCCGTCCAACAAGCAGGTGGAAAGAAGCTTGAAAATTTGCTATAATAAATCATTCCACAAAAGGGGAAAACTTGATATAACATGTATGACGCAGTAGAAACTAACTGTTCATTTTCAATACAAAGGCCTTTTTTGCAAACCAATGTGGGTGACGACAACCACATGCTGAGAAACCGTCTTCCCATTATTTCGACCCAAAAAGAAGAGCAAACAATGAACGAATCTTCTCTATGCGCTAACACGAATTCTGGTTGTTTTTGTATCACATCAGAAGAAAGTTGACATGACTTATTACAATCCTGGTTAATGGGATTCCACGCTTACAGGATGATTAAAGATAAGCATTCCTTGGTCCACGAGATGTAGACCATAGCTTATCATATTAAGTTATTAACCCTGGAGAAACCCATTTTTTTCAAGGAAGAATGCAACTTCCTCAGCCATAGCTTTTGGAGTAGGACATTTTCCATCTTCCAGTTCTATTGTTATCTGAGAAAGTCACATGCAGTAGGAAGCAAATGTGAGCCAATATAAAGTGGAATAACGAGAATTACAATAGCGCCACATATTTGCTAGAGAAAATCATACCGTCAGCTATAGCATGTCATGGATGACAATTATTTACTAAGCTTTAACAAATGATGATAATCAAATCATACTGTGGTTTGGATCAAATTTTGCCTTCATTATTTACCTTTGCACAAAATCAGAATTGGATGTATAGAGGACAAGAGTTTGAAGAACTAACATCTTGAGGATGATAAGGGAAAGGATACAAACTAAATCATAAAATCAAAGTCAAAATAAATAAATATGTATGAACTAGATTTAGCTTTTAAAAGAGTTGAATTAGGAAAACCGGTTTAAGGTGATATCAATGATCAAAGATGAATGCAATCAGTGTAGATAGTTAAAGAAGATGATACAAATTATCCAGTCTGCAATGGGAAACTACCTATGGAAACAACAAAAAAATGTTTCTAAAATTATTAACATTCTTAGTCTACTAAATATTGATGAAAGAAGATATGGGTGCAAGTCATAGGAAAATTTTAATCTAATTACTTAACAAGGTTTCAAAAATAATAATACGCTTAAAAATCATTTTCTTCATAGAAAATCTCAAGATCAAATTAGGATTCTGGGTGTTTGAAAAACTCTCTACTCATTGTTGGATATTATTATGCAAATATCTACTGAAAATATTGCAATGGACGCAGGCTAGATTGAGGCTTACATCAAAAGATACCTTGGACTAGTTGTAGACATGCTTACCTCACAATTCAGTGGTGGTTCATATGGATCATCTATCCCAGTAAAACCTGCATCACAGGCAAGATTCTTTGTATCAGAGAATGTAAAGAGTAGATATGTAAAACACATTCTTTATTTGTTCTGCTTAAGCAATACGACTCACATAACATGAACCAATTTCAATGTACCTTTAATCTTTCCTGCTCGTGCAAGCCTGTACAATCCTTTCGAATCTCTTGCTTCACAAACCTCCAGAGGAATATTAAGAAATACCTGAATAACATTGATGTTGTTAGAAGATATAAGTAGTAATTCCATTATTCATGGGTCAGAGAAAGACAAATTCTTTTTCCACAAACATCTCTGGTTGAATTTTAAGAAACACAAATAATTTATATTTTGCCAACCACTTATCTAGACATTTAGGTAATGAATTTGATTGAGAGGAGAATGTGTTTAACGATAACCTAGAGGGAGTTGGGTTATGAAATTAGGGGTATCAAACCCATATTTTGATTCTGATACCCGTCTACCAAGCAACAAGAATGGGAATAAAACAGATTTTTTTCACATTCCAGCCTCCTAATCCTGCCTACCAAGTACCCCCTTAATTCATGAGGTTAAGGATTACATTAATAAACAACTACCTCAATAAATGATGAATCTGGCATAATTGCACGGCAGGCATCTCTTTCCTTTATGTACGGAGAAATTAAACTAGCAATACAAATGACACCAGCATCCGCGAACAATTTTGCCACTTCTCCTGTAAAATTATATTTTAGAAAGGATATCTTTGACCAAACAAGATAAGAACTATGAGAACATTAGAATCATAACAAAACTGATCCAAATCTGGAAGCGACCAGGCCGAAAGCTAATATTGTTGATGGATAGAATTGAAAAACTGGTATTGGAAAATAGAAATGATGGAGCATAAAAATTCCTTACCAACTCTCCGTATGTTTTCAGTACGATCTTCTGCATTAAAACTGAGATCTCCATTCAGG
>JBAMIE010176569.1:0-14030 GCA_037177295.1 Kaempferia parviflora | reverse complement strand
TGCATAGTAGTGATCTATGTAAATTGCAAGACCAGCCATAATGTTCACTTCTGGAATATAAAAGAAAACCACATGTTACTTGGATTACCACGAAGAGAAACTACTAAACATGGCGTTAGAACAAAATTGGCATCATAATTATAGCGATAAGCATAACATCTCATGAAAGGTCAAATAAAGGCACAGGTTCACTCCTAGAATGAGTACAAAAATACTGTCAATTAATTCGTCAAACTGATTTCACATTCAAGGTTAAACAAAATAATGAAACAAAATAATGACACCTTGGTATTGCTTAACCTCAAAATCCTGCTTGAACACGCTGGACCAAAGAGTACGATTCTAGCATGAAGTTGATACTGACTAAACCAATTGGCAATAATGGAGTGGATTGACCCAAATATGGGATGCTAACAAGAAACACTATTGACTGACATGATCTAAAATATTGTTGGATGAAAATTTTTCATTCAACATTTTTATTTGGAAACTTAGTTCAACTGGCCAAATGGTCAGGGCATTAGACTATTTTTCTTTAAAATAATAGAAGCAAGTGAAATAGGATTTATCATGAAATTATCCAAATAGTTTAGAAGACTATCAAAATAACATCTAGATAACAGATATAAAATAAATCACCACTTAGCTATTGATTTTTGGGGACCTTCCAATCTCCTAAAGCTCAAACCAACAGCTAAACGTTTTTGATGTTTGGAAACTCTTAAAGCTATATATCACAGCACTACAAGGCGTTGGATATTCACTTCATGAATAAAATTTTGCATATGTTTTTAAACAAAGAATACAAACATAAAAAAACATAGTGAGATTCTCAAATAAGAGGATTATCAATCAAATACCCACCCTAGGCTCAATGGTTTGACCAAACTAAGCCTCATTCACCTTTCAACTGAGTTATTTCACTTAGAGGTACACGAATTTTGGCAACCTGTTCTTCTGCCTCAGTGTCGTTTACAATCCCTCGACATCTTGGAAAGCCACAATAACAAGAAAGTCGTTCGTCGCTTGAGAAAAATCTGATTCATTGTTTACAATAAGAATATACATCATAAGAGAAAAAAAAAAATTAGGCACAGGAACATGTTTCCAGCAGTACCTATAGTCATATGTCAATTCCTCCCACTGGTTAATATCACGCTTTGCAAATATAATTATATGCTCGTCACCATTAACACTTATGACCCTCGAATAACAATTGGGCTGCAAAAGTGTGAGCATATTAAGAATTTTAAATTAGCTGGTAAGGAAATGGAAATTATATAAACACTAATATTGCAGAAAAAAATATAGATCAGAATGAATAGGTCATATTGAGCTCCAGAAATAGAAAACATATCAGAAAACTACATTTCAAATATCAATGCAAAAAAACAGTTTGTCATAATGACAGATGCATACAAGATAAACCAACAGGTTGAGTAAAAGCAGACTGCAAAGGATCACCATTTGGTACTAGTGCTTCACTGGAATTTATATGTTTTGGTACAAGATTGGAACGAACATGCAAAAGATGTATTTAAAAGATTCAGCATTTTGGAAGAGTTAGAGATAGTTTCAGATTGCCTACAAAAATAGTACTTTGTGCTAATAAACTAAGAAGATGACAAGAATAAAATTTTCAGAATTACTTTAATATCTAATCACCATAAATAATGGAGAGTATGGATCCAGAGAAATGTAAAATGTACAATATATACTACATGATTTACAAATAGAAGATGGAGATTATCAACTCATTTCAGAATAATGAATGGAAAATGGTAGGCTACTAAACTTGTTGTATGTATAGTTCAAGTACAAGCAAAAAGTGAAATGCATCTGGAACAATTAACAGAAATTAGATAGTGCATCAATGATAAAGAGAGGAAGGCATTTGCTTTCTTTTGAGAGGGAGATAAAAATGTTTTTTGCAAATTTCCACAACAGAATTTTAATAAAATTCAAGATGACATATTTTACTTCACAAGAGTGATTAATCAAATGAGCTATGCTTCCTGCCCTTGTTGCATCAATTACACGCTCATCGTCTATACGGAACATGTATGTCCCAGCACCCTGCAAATAAGCACAGGTAATTAAGTGTTTGTAGTTGTGTTTCTCTCTGGCAACAAACAAATGAGTATATTATGTCATATATTTCCCAAGCAATATCTTGCAGAAATGTAAACAATCTGTAGATAGTAGCAAACTAGTTAGAGAAGTCTTATACCTAAGCCATCAGCCTTCACAACATGAAGTTTTTGTGAGAAAAAGAAAGTACTGAATTAAGGTTGCCAAGGTGCTTGTATGACCCATAAGCAAATCAATCTTAGCATTTCCTAGAACAAAATTAAGAACTTAAATACTCCAAGAGGAGCAAGTTCAAAGTAGCAAATAGCTACAAAACAATTGCAAAGAAATGTAAATGTTGCAAATGACATTTACAATTATGTTGTTTGGTTGACAGCAAATGTAAAACAATTCTACATAAAACTATATCTATTAAAAATATTAAGATGTATGATCAGGGACATGTTTTCATTATTTATACTTATTATTTGCTAATTTTAATACCAAATAAAATGACATGATGATAGAGAGTCAGGAATTGGTTGAACATAAGTACCAGAACAGAGACCCTAAACAGTTATTATGATGAATTTTAGAAAAGAATCAATCATCTAACAAGGATATAGATATGATAAAAGATGATAATGTAGATTGGATGTATTTCTTATTGTTACTGGGTTACTCAAATGTCAAAAGTTCTTAAATATTACATTAATAAAATGAACTTGTCAGTCTTATGATAAACCACTGTATTATTTGCAAATGATATTATTATGCTAATTAGTGAACTGTAGAGAAAAACTTTAAAAATCATATGTTTAAATTGAGTAGATGTATAAATCTGAACAAGGGAATGTAGTTTCAATAATAAGAAAAGGGAGTCTGGGAGTGGCCCCGGGGTGAGGGCTATCACCTTTGCTGCAATAATAAGGAAAGGGAATAGTTGATGTGGATGTATATGAAATTGCCATACGAATTATAGATGTAGTGGATCTATTATTCATCTAGGAGTTATCAATGAAGACCACATTAATAGGATAAAAAGTAGGTTGAAATAAAGATGAGTTTTTAGAGAATTGTGAGACAATTGTGTGCCTCATGGCCAAAAGAAAATTTTATAAAATATAACACAACGTATTATAGTTTATGGATCATAAGCAGTTAGAAAACAATATATATAAAAGTTAATGAAACACAAATGAAAAATATTAATATAAAAGAACAGCTAGGCGCACCTTCAACAGATCTAAAATGAGAGAATTAAAATTACATGGACATGTTCAAAAAAATTTAATGGGGTCAACGGTTACGCAAGTTGAATCAATAAATTGAAAGTGCAAGAAATTCAAAGAGATGAGATGAAAGGACTCCAATTGACTTAACAAATAATGATTTAAGAGATCTAAATATTAATGGTTCTATAACTTTGCATAGAGTCAATGAATAACAAAATCTGAAGTCCTTAAATTGTGTTATTTTCCATTGAATATAGGATTTAATCCTCTATACTGACATATGTTAAGGTATTTCTAATATAAACTTTCCATTGAAAATATATTTGGAAGATAAAAACCAAATACACTCAAAACTCCATTTTATCTTTAGAACAATGTAGTTCAGAATAGAGAAACAATAAGAGAAGGAACACTTACAACTAACGAATTATAAATGAAGCGCTCTCTTATATCTGCTATTGTTGGCCGAACAAGTTCCCCTATATACTCAATTACCTGCATCAAAACAATACTTATTTTGATGAGCTAAACTATCCAACAAAATCCAGAGAATCAATCACCAATGCATACCATGTCCCCAGCCTTGTGCAAAAGTTTTGCAAAAACACCAAACCCATGAATTTTCGATTTTCCTATCAGAGAAAACACACATGTTTAATAATACAAATATATAAAGCTACTGGATTACAACCATTGAATAGTGAAAACAAAACAATGTCAAGGTATTGGACTACGAATAACTTAGTTGAAAATACTTAACTCACCAAATGCAAGACGCTTTCTGAATGTTGTCTTCATGTTTCTGTATTTTTCAGCCATTGAACAAACACTAGCATGCTTCTCAGACTCAGAAGCACTCTGATTAGAATTATCCAAGATGCACTGAGCTTGTGAAGAAATACTGCTTGATAAACCACAATCATTTCCATTTTGACAATAACCTGTGATTAGATATGGCTGGTTCTCTATATACAATCGTTTTCGGGATGCAGTGCCAAGAACCTGAGGTTGTTTCTGACCTCGTCTCCCAGAGAAATTATATGGCTCTATTCATTAAAAACGAAAATGTTCAATGTTCAAAAGAAGCAAGTCCTATGACGTTTATTACGTAATTGAACAATAACGTAATCGATGAAAATTGTGTTATAACATAAAGCACACATCTTTACCACTCCTTGCACAGCCAGAAGCATTGGGTGCAGGAACAAAACTTGCATCTAGCTCCGGGGGTAAACTTAAGCTGTTATCTGTAGGCGGCCTTTCCTTTGATGGCTGTCTATGTTTCTTGCAGAAAGAAAGTAAGCGGATGCATTGATCATCTTCCTCATCAAGTGACATGAGATGAACTTTTTCTTCATCCTCTAACTTTATACAAAAAGATAAACAATGCAAAACATACATATCAAATAGTGCAACCCAGAAATACAAACAAGGATATCAAAAAATAAAGATCCAGAATAAAGGGATGCCTGATGATAACAAATACCTCAACACAAAGACCAGCAGCACGTGCACAGAGAGGATGATATGCCACTCGACAAGTATTGTGAGAGCACTGTTAAGATATAATTTTATCAAGTTAACATGTTGTTTACTGATAAACCCAGATGGCTTACATGCATACACAGTTGATTTACTAGGAAAAGAAATGGTTCGTTGAAATTTGACTATTGGTAAAGACAATAAATTTTACAGATTAACACCTGTATGCAGGCTCCATAAGCAACCCCACAAATGCTACACAAGAGTTTCCACCTATCCTGGAATATCATTTCAAAGAAAATAATATTAATAGTGAAAATTTACATTAAGAATAGCAGAATTGGTAAAGTTATAGTTCCTGAGTCCCAAAAAAATACAAAACAAAATAAAATGCATCCAATAACTTGTCCAAAAAAAATGAAATATGTACTTTGTGAATTCTGCATATTCCATCAATGGGCTCCATTCTCTTCACATTTACAAGGCATGTTTCTGTGGATAACTTATTAGTTAATCACGATCAGTTTATCAATTATCACTCAAATTTATAGGTTGTCAAATACCAGGTATCCACATTGCACAGGTGAGGTGAGCCCAACGACCATCTGTTGTAGGCTTAATTGCACCACCTATTATAATTACAGTTTTAGGTTTAATCGATAACATCAATGCCAAAGATCTCTAAGATAACTATACAACTTTACCGAGAACAGGGCAGAGACAACATTTTGGAGGACTCTTTGGTGCCCCAGGCCGACATAGATTGCAGAGCCAAATAGCTTCATCTACTGGTTCCAATTCACCATAGCACTTGGCATGAACCTTGAAAAAAAAGCAGGTATTAAAAAATTATGGATTGGACCTATATTCAATTGGATACAATGTAACATTAAACTTAAAAAGGTGTACCATAATTCGGCATTTGTCACACTGCAGGAATAAATTGTCCTCATACTCCTGCACAAAATATCAACTGTTTTACATAAAAGACTCATAAGAAAAGAGATTCATTTAGACACAAGTGATTTATATATATATATATAAAAGAAAGAAGCATGCAACCAACATTTGTAGCCATAAACTAATGTGAAGGAAATTCCACACTAGAGCAAAAACACTATACCTCATCCATGTCGCAAACGCCACATCTGTCAAGATCTTTCCAGTCGACGCGAACAGCTCTGTATCCCATGGACGAATCGCCACAATTTTCAGAATACTTTGAGCACAATCTAGAGTTCGGAAGTTCCTAATGATTTAGAAATTCATCATGAAACCAGATTAATACAGAATAATCATACACTTAATTAGACATGCATAACTGTTAGCCTATGAAGCTTTGTAAGTTAGCATCTATAAAAGCCAGCAATGCCATAAGTTAATATACATTAACTTCAACTTTCATTGTGAAACTAAACTAGGATGTCACAAATTGTGTTCTCCCTATATCATCAAGCTATAATGGATGAACCTTGCAACATACATCTATATGGATGAACTTTCCAAAAAAATTAATAGGAATAATAATAATTAGTTGAATGTCAGAGTTCCACTACATGTGCTAATTTGAATTCAAAATTATCAAGATGATGCGATGGTTTCATTACATTCACTGATTCCCCCCTTTTGAGTTTTATATTTCTTTCCAAAACCTTTAACAATCATTACAAGCTTTTTTGCTCCATACCTTATTGGATATTCAGCATTGAATAGAGCCTAAAATTTTAATTTCCTCCTTCACTGGTTACATATAAATAATGTGATATGCCTTTGGTCCTTATCTTTTAAAAAATAAAACATGTTGAAAGATATGGCTGTTTGCTAGCTACGGATAGCAAATAAAGTAGGTTAAATTGTCATCTGCAATAAGGTTTCTGCGCTTAAAGGATTGAGAACGAATCATTTAAGTTGCCTTGTCAAGTTGGTTGTTTCTCAGCGTTGTTGTATAATGACATGAGTTAGATACGAATCTTTCATCAGCATGAATGCTATTAGCAAGAATATATCCCTCCTAAATATGGCTTATTACTCTTATGGACAGAAGAATCCCCAGAAGAACTACGATAAACTATTCTATCATCCAATTATAAGTAAAGGTGTTGATTTATGCTGATCCTGTCCTAGTAGACACTAGCTGAGCACCATGTTAATAAGAGAATATCTGTAAGACTCACTGACCAAAAAATCATAGTAAGAGAGAGTCAAAAATTAACAGAGCCAACAACAAAATTCCAAAATAAACCAAATTTAAGAAAGAAGCAAGTTCTTAAACGGCAGGAAACACATACCATGGAAAAAAGAAAAGGTATGGTAAACAAAATATACCAGCCATGAAGATGGTATGGAAAATCTCAGACTAAAATCTAGAAATAGATAAATAACCTAGAAATTATAACAGAAGTTTTTTGAGAAAAAAATATTATACATAAGATTTTCATAAACTAAGCTAAAGGGATTCACACAGTGATATGATTCAAAGAAAATGTAGGAACAAAGAATGTGGCATTAAATGAATATTTGACAAACCTGGATCAGTTGGGCTATCTGTGAGTTGGAGAATCCAAACATGCAAGACCCAGATTTCTGAAGATCACTGCCCTCCGGTTCCACTTGAATCCCATTGCATTGCTTATTCTTTATTCTGTTAAAGATTTCCTTCCAACAAGCACTTGGAGTTGATCCATCAATCTGGCATTCAGATGTAGTCAAGGATGATGTAGATAACACAAAAACTGAAATAGTATATAACACAAAATTCCTAATATACAAGATAATGTTAAACAATCCTAAAAATTATAAAGTGTGTTAGTTTAGCATGTTAAAACTCCCTCTTAGATGATAAGTTGATGGAATGCTTGTTTAAGATCTATTCTTGCCCAGTTGTATGCATTATACATATAAAATGACATTTTATTTGAAGAAAAAAAAAAAAAAATCAAACCTGCTCCCCATCTTCTGTAGTAACTCTAAACAAAGGCCGAGTTTTTACTTTAGGGTTCCTCAAAATTTCCATCTTGTACAACATGACTAGACTAGGATCTGCACAAGTATATGAAAACAAATTAGTGGAGTCAAGTTCAAAAGAAAGGCCTAGATATTAATATTATTAAAGATTCATCAACTTATCAAAAGAATTTTTTTCTTTCAGGACAAGGACGGTGAAAACAAATTAGTGGAGTCAAGTTCAAAAGAAAGGCCTAGATATTAATATTATTAAAGATTCATCAAATTATCAAAAGAACTTTTTCTTTCAGGAAAAGGAAGGTGAAAAGCCAACTTTGCTAAGCTGTGATTTGTCAAATTGCAAGAGGCAACATTAATAGCAAGATGCAACATATTACCTTTAAATGATGTGAACTTCCGAAATGCTGTATATCCTTCAGGCCAAATGTGCTTCTTGCTATGGAAATAATCTGAATCATGAATTATTCTTCCTGAAAATTGATTGCAATACAGATCTATAACTACAATTTCATTTTGAAAAGATAGTTTCAGATGCATTTGTACTACTACCAACTACAACTAGCCTGCATGATGTGTGCAAGTTGTACGAGCATATAATAGGATTTCAATGTTGAACATTCTAAGGGTTGATTACCTAAGCTAGTTACACAAAGATTTCCTATTTCAATAGGTGAGGCTCTAGTATGTTCACCCCCACTAATTGTGTAGCTTGCTGAAAGATCATCATCAGAATTTTCTCCTTCGTCCTCCCCAGACCCAGCCCTAATATCATCAACCTCAATACACTTTTGCAAATGCAGCATGCTCTTCGGAAGTTGTTGCTCGATCAAATACCTGTGGGGAAATACTTTAACAGATAAAAAATAATGTGTAGTCCAACTTATACAGCTACAGATGAATACTTGTCATTCAAACATAAGTAAAGGGCAAAAAGGTCGGGAAAAGGGATAGAATTTGAAAATAAACACAATAAGGATATAAAGACAATAAGGACGCTTAGTGGTGATCGAGTCAGAAAATGGAAATTGCAATACTCAGCCGACGACTCAATTTTTAGATTGTCAAAATCTTCAGAATAAGATAATGCATTAATGGTACATCAGTTTAGTCCCACTGTTGCAAGTTGAAGATTTATAATATTAGACGAGCTATTAACTTTAAACTATGAAAACACACCTCACATTTTTCTTCATTGTATAGACAAAGAAAACAATGAACAAAGGTCCTGGCTATCGAAAATGCATCAGAAAATAATGCATTGCACCATATGTTAGCCTGAACATGGAACAATTGTTGCACATCTTTAGCAAAGTACTTCCAGATACCACTATGTAGCTATTTGTGATGGTTATACCTTCATGGATTTGAAACAATTACTAAATAGAGCAGTTGCAGCTCTGATGACTTTAAAAGAAAATTCGTTTATGGCATCTTGTCATTTTCAACTTCAAACGAGTAATAAAGAGCAAAGATTATATATGTGCACTACACGGTATTAGCTAGATGTATGTATGCACTTTCATACAGTGGACTTGCTTAAATGGAAGAAAAAACATGGCAGCAAAACACAATGGCCATATTATATAAAGATCAAAGAGACATAGCAACTTACAACGTGCTGAAACTAGATGCAACAGGCAATCGACTGTATGGTTTTTTTTAACTTTGAAAGGAAAGAATGGACAATCACATATCGAAGAAAGCACATACATTTTTGCTTCATCCAAACTTCGACAAAATCTTGCCTGCTTGCACTTCAGATGCAAAGAGGAAAGGAGACCATTGAGAAACGGAATAGCCTGTTTAAACTTTATCCTGTAAAACAATTATTAATAACCTTTAATGGTCTACAGTTCAAAATAATAAATTCATAATCACATATTGGTTTCCGAAAGAAGCACAATTTTCATGTAAGGCTCCTCTTTTATTCTAAGATCTGAAATTTTGAGTATCCAATCCAAAGTTTTTTTAAAAAATCAAGAAATGGCTTTGATGAGATAATGTAAAATACAACAGCTCTTAAATAAGAACTCAACCTTGCAAAATCATGAGTCCCAAAAAATTGTACAAGGATAGATTCATTTGTCCGCGAGGGCTTCAAAGCTTTCTTAGGACCAAAATTTGATTCACTAACAACAACTGCTGGCCACATAGCATGCCCTGTCAGTGAGAATGTATATAATTAAGAAGATTCTTTAGAAGACTATGCAAGTACCAAACATCTGCAGCCCATCTAGCAAAGACAAATACAAAATTATGATATTCATGATAGTAGTCCCTACTGTTGGCATTTCAATCTAGCAATCAAATGTGAAGCAATGTATTAGAAGTTACTTAGATCAAGAAAAAAGTTGTCCTCATAATTCATTAATGCAAAAGCATATCTGTATCCTTGTGCTCCAGTTTGAATAAACATATCCAAATCCTACCAGTGGCAGATTTAAAATGTTCAAGCATAGGTGACTAAGATAAATATGAAGTAATCACACATATTTATGTAACTTTATTATAGTTTAGCTTCCTCCATGAAACTACATTATAAGAATAGCATATTCAATCATATTAGAAATTCCTATTACAAAACAAGAATGAAATACTCAAGGTTGTGCCTTCAGGACAACTGGTCCTTTTTTAGTACATAAAGTATTTCAACTAAATATTAGTAGCGCCAAAATGTGGATTTAATAAATAATGAAGATGTCAAATTTGAGAACAGATGGCCATTAGGGCGAGAGCAAGAGAAAACACAAAAAATATGCTATGTTGATCGATCTTGCAATATTCGGTCTCATGATAAATTGAGGATATATTAAGTTTTTACAGAATTTTCATGGTTGTAGCCACTAGCTACAAAGCAAGTAAGCAAAAAAGTAAAGTACTAAATAATAAATTTACATTACTATCATATTAAATCTTCAAATAGTATAGAACGTTCATCAAATTTAATACCAACATCTACAATAGTAACATTTTAAATAATTATGAAGATAATCATAAAGAAAATCTTTTCAAATCAACTTACTGCATAAAAGAATACCTAATTTGTAATCAGCAAGAAACAGCTTGTATAGGATAACTACACCATAAATTTACACATACCTGTAAGTTTTGCCCATACAAGTTCACCTGGTTCAAGACCTTGACAATCGTGAAAGTTAAGTGCTAGAGCCAGCAATTCATTGTAATTGAGGCCTTTCTTCTCTAAGTTGGGGACACCACATTTCAAACATAAATCCTTCATTTCTACACAAGATAAATGAAACTTTATCTTTTCATTTGAGAGAATCAAATGCTCGACATCATCATCCACATATTTAACCTGCACTAAGTTGAGTTTGTTTGAGTTAAAAGATAATGCATAATGTGTATTGAGTAACGATTTAAGGATACATAGGAAAATGCATATTAAGTGTTAGCATATCAGCAACTAATCATGATAAAAAGAAAATCAGAAGAACGATCACAAAAGGCAAGCAAATGAGCTTTTAAGCTTCCATAAGCGCACTAGAACATATCACAGGCTCCTTATTTCATTTAACAGAATACCACAAAAGAACTAAACAAGAGAAACGATGTACAGCAAGCAAAAGGTGAAGCTTCCAGACAGATGGTTTTTGGGAGGTGTTAGGAGATTAATGAACGATTGACCAGACAAAATTCAAGACATACTCTATGCTGCTTGGTGTCTGAATTGTACTCCGTGATGGAACCCTTGTACCAATCATCATCTATAGGCCAGAGAACCTGAAAAGGCTCAGTTAAAAGCTGATATCCACAGAAAATCATTTAGTCGGATACTCAGACAGTCATGGGAATTACTTGCCTTGCATTCCAAACCAATTAATGCATGCGGGTCTACGCCTTCAATTTCCAACCTACAAGAACAGAGGAAGCACCTAAGTACATACTGCTGCTCAAAATCCAAGAAAAAACAATTCAACTTCTCCCATGAAACACAATTCAGTATTAAATAATCGGCATATTGGCGAAGAAGAACTCACTCTACCCATTTTTTCACTTTGCTCCACCCAGAAGAATCCTTCTGAGGACCATGAACGTTCTTTCTCGCCTCAGAAAAATTGACCCGCTTACGGCCTTCATTTGATCGCAATCGCAGCCCTGACATACCGCTCAAAGAACCGGAACCAGATCCCAACCTAAGCAATTCGTACTTCATACACGTCCTCGCCTTAACAATCCTCACATCCCCCAGCGACTTAGCCGAGGCGTCGAGCCTCCCCTTATCATCTCCCTCACCCGACTGTTCCGACCCCGATTCGATCCGGGGCCGCTTGGCCCTCCGCTGGTAGACTAGTAACGGCTTCGCGGCGTCACCATTGCACATTCCCACGGGGCCGACATCCGAGGGTTTATCCTTCCAACCCGCCTCCTCGCCCCCGTCCGCCGACTCGCCGATCATCCTGGCCTTCACCTTCTTGGACGCGACGGAGGAGGATCCGCTAGGGCTGACGCAGGGAACGGAGGAGGAGTACACGCGGCCGAGCGGCAGGTAGCGCACGGGGTGCTCGACCTCCTCCTCGTGGAAGAACTCCTCCGCCGCGAGCACCATCGGCGACGGGGCGAAGCAGAGCCGAAGGGTTTCGGACCGCCTAGGGTTTCCACAGGACCGAGAGAGGGAAAGAGGAGGTTTCCTAATTTTCGCCTCCCCAAAACGCCCGTTTCCCGCCCCGACTGAAACTCGGGTACACAAAGGCCTGTTCTCCTTTTGAGCCCCGGAGGTATTTATAAACCGTCCAAACTGCTCAACTAACTCCGTCATTTGCACTTCTTGCTTCGCCTTCTTTGTGCCGAGAGCTGAAGCCAATTCTTCAACAGACACAAGAAATCTGCTATTTTAATTGCAGTTCAACAGATCCATTGCATTCTTCAATTTTACTATCAGATATTGATCGACAATTAAAAAAATTAGAACCGTTAGCGCCCTCTGGAGCCGGGCCACGGAGGTAATGCAGTACGTAAGTATGAGACGTATGACGGGAACTACCGTAGACAATGACACGGATGTAGAACATGAATTCTAAGATGTGAAGTGTGCGTGAGGAATCTATTTCCACGTACCATTTGCCTCGGATGAATCTATTTCTGCATAGCAGAGCTTGCCTCTTTCTTCAGTTCTATCGATATCGGAAATATTGATAGTTTAAATCCAATTGTATAAATTGAGATATTTGTGTATTTTCAGTTGGCGTATGCAAAATTGCACATGCTCTTTGTGTTTTTTCTTCGACCAATAAATAGCTTTTAAAGGGTTGAAATATCAAACAACTTCTATTTTATTCGACTCTATAAAGCACCTCCTACAAAATAAAATCAAGAATCGTAATAAATTTAGCTAGATCTCTGAAACTACAATTGCACCGACAATATTGATAATTAAAATGATATAAAATGCACTTAAAAATTACCAGATAATAAAATGATAATATCATAATTCTAAATTCAAATTGATACGATTAGAATTATCCCATGCCAGCAGAATGCATTTATTTGGTCACACCTCAGGCTAGCCCAGTTATTTTTCTGAGTCATCATTATTTCTATTACATTTGACTGAACTCAAGCTAAGCCGAGTTGCTGACTGCTAATATGCCGAACTACCTAGTGCCAAGTACTTGAGGACGCGAGAGCACTCAAGTTAGGCAGATCAGCAGGTCGGCAATTCAGATCAATTTGGCAAGTCAACAAGTCGGCAACTCGACTCAGTTCAGACAAGTGTAATCGAGGTAATGGGGAGTTAATAAGATGATTGAACTAGCTGACTAGCTGGATGATGGAATCTATATCAGGCCCGGACATGACTCATGAGGTTAGGTCCAAGAGGCGCTCGCCTCGGGCTCACTTTCTAGAAGGGCCTAAAAATTAGTCTATCATATTAAATAAACGAATTAAATTGACAGACACAGAATGAAAATGTGAGGTCTCCTCGATATTTGACATAGTCAGTTTACGATAGTCAGGACTTCTAGGAGGTTGCTGCTAGGAAGAAGCAAACTGATTTGTTACGTCGAGGGCTAGTGTTCGATACTATCTCCATAAAACGACATTACTCCGCTACTGGTGCTCATTGATAGCAACAATTCGTTTCCAAGATACAATGACGTCGTCTCGAAATAGCAGCACTTTAAATTTCGAGACCGGCGAACCTTCTCGTAGGCTTTCTTCCGGGGGTTGCTGCCGGGAAGAAGCAAACTGATTTGTTACGTCGAGGCTAGTGTTCGACACTATCTCCGTAAAACGATATTGCTCCGCTACTGGTGC
>JBAMIE010176544.1:0-14032 GCA_037177295.1 Kaempferia parviflora | reverse complement strand
GTTGTTGATGTAAAATTTAAAGTATTTGAGAGTGTTAGGGCATCCTTAGTCATGGAACCCCTTCGAGAGTTCCTTCTTTGTCATATCAATGCTACATCGAAAATAAAAAATCTCATATATATCTCCACTATCAAAAAAACTTCTCAACCTTTATTTTTTTACAAATATTAAAAACTCTAATTAAAAAAACTTTAATTAAATAAATTTTTTAATTAAAAATTGGGAGCCAGGTTCTTCTTAATTTTAAGAACTCCCTCCCACTATGGAAGAGAGGTTCTTAAAGGGTGTCACGTCTCCCATGGGAGCTCCGAAAGAGTTCCTATTGGAGATGCTCTTATATTTGATTGGTGGATCCAAAAATATTTGGTTGGTGGAATATTTGATCGTGAAATTTGTGATAGTTGAGGAGTGAGATATTTTATTAATGATGTGAATGTAGGGACCACAAATATTTGGAAGAAATATTTAGTCTGGTTAGAAAAAAAAATATTATGAATAAATGATAGATGAAATATATTAAATTAAAAAATTAAAAAAAATTAAAAAATTAAAAAATATAATTATTTTTATTTAAATATAAAAATTAGATATCAATTAATAAAAATATTATAAATATTTAATTATAGAATTGGGGATAAAGATATTTGATAGGTGTGATTTATTGGTGAAATATTTAATTATAAAATTTAAAATATTTGTAAAATGGATATTTGAACTATGATGTGTGAAAGTGGGACCACAGTTATTGGAGAGAAATATCCATTCTTCTGGGGTGAAATGGCAAGTTTCTTTTGATAAGACGAACCTACCTTCTTGTTCGCCGAACGCCCCGATCCGTCTCCAGCTTGGTGACATGGAATCTCTCGCCGCCCTCCGCCTTTCGCGCCTTCCCCCGCCCTCGAAGCGGCCGCTGGCTGGGGGAGCACGCCTTGACACTTCCTTCCGCTTTCACCACCTTTGCCCGTCGATCCACGCCGACTCGCTGAGAGCTCGACTCCTTGAGGTCGCCGCCGTCTCCTCATCTTCGTCGGCCGGCTTCAGTACTCAGCCGGAGGCAACATCCCTTGCCCCTCCCCTCAAGAGGGTCCCGGTGGATTCTCTGCAGTACGAAAGCGGCTACCTTGGGGGCATTTCTGAGAAAACCTATCCATCGTCTGCGTTAGCGGCCGACGTTGGTCAAAACGGGGCGTTGAATCCTATGGAGTATCTAACCAGTATTTTGACTTCGAGGGTTTATGATGTGGCGATCGAGTCGCCTCTGCAACGAGCGACGAAATTGTCTGCGAGACTTGGAGTAGATCTCTGGCTTAAGAGAGAGGACTTGCAACCGGTAAGAAAGGTCCCTTGGATGAAAGTTACTTTTCTCCGTTTCTTATATGAGAGTATCCTATAACTCCTGTAATGCTCAGTTTATGTTAGAAGATAGAAAATTGAGAACATAGATATTGGGTCAGGACCAGAAGGTCACAAATTCACTATTTATGACCTAAAACTATTTATTATCCACTATCACATTTACAAATATCATCAATTCAAGAGAAGAGAAAAAGTAAAAATAATGGAGATTATATTTTATAAAATTTAGCAACTTTATGGAGGAGAACAAAGTGATTACATCTGTTCTTACCTTACATCTGATCTAGACTTGATTAGAAACAATAAGACCCTAATCTGAAAGATAGGATGGACACCGATCAACTAGCTTACCCAAAACCCAAAATCTAGGGATGCCGGAGAAGGGAAACATTGGTTTCTTAAACTCACAACAATCATTTCCCCAGTGCATGTGTTAGTGATTTTACAGCAGCAACAACCTACCGTGGCAGCAAACAGAGGAGGTGGCGGTGATAACCTCCGGTGTTGTTGCTACAGTGATGATGGCAAATGGGAGCGGGTGCGTGGAGGAGACAACATTGTGTGCCAATGGGCAAGGAAAAAAATGAGAGAGGAAAAAAAAAGAGAGAAGAAGGTGTGGTCGACAAAAGACTGTTTAATCTTAAACTTAAGGCCGATATACCTTGGGAACTTTTGAAACTCCTACTTTACATCTTACTTTTTGGATATTCCTATGTACATGCACTAATACCCTCTTCTGTCTATTTACTCTCTTTCTGTTTGGTCATGAACAACTGTGGTAATGCAGGTGTTCTCCTTCAAGTTGCGAGGAGCCTACAATATGATGGCTAAACTTCCTCGGGAGCAATTAGATAGAGGAGTCATTTGCTCATCTGCTGGCAATCATGCCCAGGGTGTTGCTTTGGCTGCTCAAAAACTAGGATGTGATGCAGTAATTGTAATGCCAGTGACGACGCCTGAAATCAAGGTGTCTACTTGCTTGGATATTTAACATTTTTCAGCAATGCACTTTCATTTAAAAGAAAGTATCATGCTTTATATTTTCATTTCTTAGTATTTGTATAATTGCATGTACCTCTCTCTTACCCTACTTTGTAATGTGTTTTAGTGGCGTTCAGTTGAGAGGTTAGGTGCAACTGTCATCCTTAAGGGGGATTCATATGATGAAGCCCAAACATATGCAAAGCAATGTGGAGAGGAGGAAGGCCGTACATTCATACCCCCTTTTGATCATCCTGATGTTATTGCAGGTCAGGGAACTATTGGGATGGAAATCATTCACCAAATGAGTGGTCCCATACACGCAATATTTGTACCGGTTGGTGGTGGTGGATTAATAGCAGGAATTGCTGCTTTTGTAAAACGGGTCCTCCCAGAGGTGTGTGCTTTGTTCTGAATTATCGTGATCTTAGTCTGTTTGTTATCCTCCACTTCATGGTGCCTTAAATTGTTAATGTTTTATATTTTTATATTTTTTGTCTGCTTGTGGATCTAAACACAGTTTTGAGGTTCACAAACATCACCAAATAGTATATCATGTATGTCTGTCAAAAATATAAGATTTGCTGTAACTAAACAAATGTATTTTCATATGTTAGAGAATTTGTTGTTTTCAAATGAATGATGCTCCTGGAGAGATTCAATCAATCGAAATTTGTCTGCAGGTAAAGATCATTGGAGTAGAACCTTTTGATGCAAATGCAATGGCATTATCTCTATTTCATGGGGAGAGAATCATGCTAGAACAAGTGGGAGGATTTGCAGATGGTGTGGCTGTAAAAGTGGTTGGAGAAGAGACATTCCATTTGTGCAGGGAACTAGTTGATGGAGTGGTTCTTGTTGGTCGTGATGCCATTTGTGCATCCATAAAGGTCCTACACCCGTCCCACTTATGAGTATTGCTCATAATGATAATTTTAAGTTAAGATTTTGAGAAATATCAAATGTGATATAGGATATGTTTGAGGAGAAAAGGAGCATACTAGAACCAGCTGGTGCTCTTGCTCTAGCTGGGGCAGAGGCCTATTGCAGATACTATGGTTTGAAAGGTGAAGCTGTTGTTGCTATAACAAGTGGCGCAAACATGAATTTTGACAGATTGAGACTTGTGACTGAACTTGCTGATGTTGGCCGGAAAAGAGAGGCTGTTTTGGCAACCAATCTACCAGAGGAGAAAGGGAGTTTTAAGAAATTCTGTGAATTGGTATGTATGACTATATTTTATATCACCATTTGCTTAAAGCTAAATTTTGATTTCTGCATCTGTAGGTTGGTCCTATGAACATTACAGAGTTCAAGTACAGATATGATTCACGTAAAGAAAATGCTCTTGTTCTTTATAGGTATGCCCATAATTAGCTTATGGTAAGCAAAGTAATGAAACTTGTTTGCTTTTCACTTAATCAATGCATATTGTTATTGCAGTGTTGGTGTTCATATTGATTCTGAACTTGCAGCAATGGTGCTTAGAATGGAGAACGCCCAACTTAAAACTTTTAACCTCACCAATGATGACTTGGCAAAAGATCATCTTAGATACTTTGTATGTATCTCGTCTTACCATTGCTTTTTGGTGTTTACAACCTGTTTTGAAACTTAGAAGTACATCTTATTGCTCTAAGTTCTAACTGCAAACTGTTGAATGGTGATGTTCTAAGTCCAAAAGAGAGTACCAATCCAACTAAAATTGTCAAGGCTCTTAGGTGAGTATCTCTTAATATTTGAGTATATCAGTATATCACTATCAGAGCACTTAAACAACACCAGACTTCAGGATTCACAATCATTGAAAGAGAGATAATAAATTAGCTTGGGTGTTTCCATCTGCAGTCTAAAATAGCGTGCTATGTGCCTATGGACTTATAATAATTAGCATTTTAATGTATTTTAAATTATATATTTTTCCAGATGGGTGGGCGATCAAATGTTCAAAATGAAATACTATGTCGATTTATTTTCCCAGAGAGACCAGGTGCTCTAATGAAATTCTTAGACTCCTTCAGTCCCCGTTGGAACATAAGCTTGTTCCATTACCGAGCACAGGTACACTGCGTTGCTTCATCTAAGAAGTTCCTTGATTGATTCAACTTTTAGAGTTAGCATTCTTGTGTCATCACATTCTTTATTTAATTGTTTCTCTTCTGGTATATAGGGCGAAACCGGCGCAAATGTACTGGTTGGCATTCAAGTTCCAAGAGAGGATCTGGAAGAATTCAAGAACCGTGCCGAGAATGTTGGCTACGAGTATACATATCAGATGAACAATGAGGCCTATCGTCTGTTGATGCAGTGACCATACCTTCAATGTGCAGGAGAAGCGATAATAATTTGGAAGTTTTGTTGTCACAGTTATAGTTTGGAAGTTTTGTTGTCAACGTTCTTACTCCAGTCTAAGTATTGTTGGTTCATCTTCTCTGGTGGACTTTTAGGATTACAAACTTTTATCAAATATAAAAATTAAGAATTACAATGTTTGCTATTCGATTCCAGTCGAAAATTGAATTGGAAATTATCAGTTTGTTCAATGTTAATCGAATTAAAACATAGTTTTTAATTTGATATACCAAAAATTAATGTGTTCCATTCAAACTGAAAAATAAATTTGATTTGACAAAATAAAAAAAATAAGAGAAAAATGATTAGAATTAGTTTCATAGGCAAAAATGCAGAATCAGGTAATGTGAGCTAACCGATTCGGTTCTATATAAGTTTTTTATTCATTGTCAGGATAAATTGGGAAGCGTTTGTGTCAGGCAGTTTAAAAGTCTAGCATTCTGTGGATGATAACTTAACATCCTTTCATGTGGTAAAAAGGCTATTCGCTCACTCTTAACTAGTGAGAGAGGTATGCTCAGACACGTCGAATTGCGAATCTATATAAGTTTTTTATTCATTGTCAGGATAAATTGGGAAGCGTTTGTGTCAGGTAGTTTAAAAGTCTAGCATTCTGTGGATGATAACTTAACATTCTTTCATGTGGTAAAAAGGCTATTCGCTCACTCTTAACTAGTGGGAGAGGTATGCTCAGACACGTCGAGTTTCAATCCAAAAATCTCATGTGACAATTTCTCATATCTTAACCTCCGTACCACTCCAAGAGACACTTAGACAACCTTCCATCCACCATAACCCCGGGGCGGGCTAGTTTCATTAACAATAAAAGTGAGTTATGAGCATGTGATTAAATTATCAGCTTGCTTAAGCCAGCGGAGAAACACAGATGTCATGCAGCTGGTTTCAGACGAGACACAGCTGCCATGGGCCGAGAAAACAGAGCAAAAATATTATTCTACAGATTAAATTTAGACTTTTTCCAGCTAATCACAGAGCGTCCAACCGAGCACAAAACAAATTTACAGATTGTATTTAGATTTTTGCAGCTTGTTTTGTCCACAAACAAACATAGAATTATCCTATAAAAGGCCTCCTCCAATCCCTCTCTTCCTCCCACAATTCCAAGCGATCTCATTGATTCCCTCTGCATTATTTAAGCTCCTCCTCCTCCTTCTCAGTTTTTCCAGTAAAGACAGAATCAATGGAGGCTTCTTTCAAGCTTATGCTCGTTGCTCTCGCTATGATCATCACTACGGCCATCGCCGCCGAGGCCCCTGCTCCTGCCCCGACCTCTGCTGCTCCCTTGGCGTCTTCCTCTGCTGCCATGGCAGTCGCCTCGGCAGCCACCCTCGCCTTCGGTTACCTTTTCTACTGAATGAATTGTTATTATTATTTTTTTTATAAATATGGATTGGATTGTTATCTTTTCCCCTTGGTGTTATCATCCTTTGTACAATGTGATTCATTTTTATTGCGATAAATAAAGAAAAAAGTTTATGTTTATCTGGTATCAGCTCAGATTTGCAGAGAAACCATCAACGTATTCACTTTACAATAACAAGATCGGGAGACTAAAGAGTTATTAACACTTTAGACAAACATTCGACAAACTAGGGAACGCAAATTAAAGATAAAGCACATCACATTAGTAATAATTACTCCTAAATCAATCCGTCAAAAATGAGGGAGGATAAATAAGTTATTTGGGATAGAGCTAGCTAGTCCCAAGCACTTGTCACTCCTGCACTTCCATAGCCGCCTCCATATCCTGCAGATGCACCAAATGAACCTCCATAATAATCTCCTCCACCACCTTTGGTATAGGAGGAATCTCTCCTGAAGTCACGGCCACCGAAGCGGGCTCCACCCGACCTTCGATGTCTACCACCCCCACCGCTGGTGTGTGAACGAGCAGCTGCATAGCGAGTGAGCCATTGCGGCACCTCCTGGTTTGATTCTTGCATCAACTCAGACAGTGACCTGGCTAAGGATGCATTACTGTCGTTGAAGAAGGCAGTGGCAAGGCCCGACTTTCCGGCTCTGCCTGTCCTTCCAATTCGGTGCACGTAGTCGTCGATGTCGTTGGGTAGGTCAAAATTAATAACGTGTGCCACGTGCGGGATGTCCAACCCGCGTGCTGCAACGTCAGTCGCGACGAGAATGGGCGTAGCACCAGTCTTGAAAGATCGCAAAGCTTGTTCCCTTTCCTGAAAGTAAATAGAGCTTATGTAAAGAATTTTATCGAACTAAAAGAATCACTATTAGTCATCTGATATCCAAGGAGGATTAGTGCCAATTTTTTTTTCTTCTTCAGAAATTTTGCCGTTGAGTGGACAAAGATCTGTGCTTAAAACTTTCATTTTGCATTCCTGAACTAGCTTCTTTATACACTAAAGAATATTAGTTAAAGAAAACGTAACAGGGGTAGAAATTAGTCTGTCTCATAGTACAAAATCAACTATCGGAAATAAGAGGACGATAAAGAAAAATAATGTTAAGTACATATGTACCTGCTGAGTCCTATCTCCATGAATTGTGGTTGCTGGAAACCCATTCACACACAACCAGTGTTCTAAAGAATCAGCTCCTCTTTTTGTCTCCACAAAAACCAACGTCAGAGATTGCTGTGGCAGTTGAAGTAAAAAAGCTAATACTCTAAGAGTACTAAATAATGGCAGACAAAACAATGATATCATTATGGCAAAAAACACCAAAGAGGTCAAGACTTACTCTTCCATGAGCGCCACTATCTCTTTGGGCATGAATAAGATCCATAAGATGGCTTCTTTTATCAGAATCCATTACAAATTCCACCCTTTGAACAATCAAATCAGTGCTTGAACCAACTCTCCCAACAGCAAGAAAGATGTACTTATAAAGGAAATCAGAAGCCAACCTCTGCACAAGTCAAATTAATTAAAGACAATTTTTCAGATTAGTAATTCCATAATGAGACGACGACAACAACAACAAAGCTTTATCCCACTAGGTGGGATCAGCTATATGGATCCTTTTACGAACTAGTCATGGCCGATCCCAAGCCGGATAAGGAGGGTTGCGCAAATGTTCAATGGATGGATCCTTAATGAGAAAGAGATTAAAAATAATGACAATATAAACTCAAAAAAAACGCAATACATATCGATAAAAGACGTATGACCATAAAATGAAATCATATAGACCAACAAGAAATTCATGAGAAGCTACAAATAGATATGTAAGAAAATTATGAACAACAGCATACGAGTATACATTTAACAAATATAATAAATTGTTTTCAAGTTTCAAGCCATTTCGACTTGAAAATGTACCAAATGCAGCTACAACTGGATCTCTCTGCTCCAATCTCATTCACATAGCAATGATTGACATAGAAAGAAGATAAGAGATAATAGTGTGACAATATTTGACAACGCTAGTGAAAATCAACTACTTGTCTGTTCACCCCAACATTGTAGTCAGATATAGTTACCTAATTGGAGATTTACAAAAGTCAACCTGCTACAGCAGTAATCCCTGAACCATAAATTATAAATCTACAACTAGCCTTATAGTGCAAATTTTTGTAATGAAAGATCACCCAATCAAACATTAGGATGGTTTTAAAGCACAAGTTAAAACACAAGTCATGAGTTCCCACAGCGACTTTCTATTGTTCTATGATGTGTGTTTGTCTAATCATGGGCCTTTTCATGCAAATCCCATATGTCTTATCTTGCAATGTCTTAGAATTGGAGTTTGACCCACAGCTCAAGCTTAGTCAAGCATGACCTTGAGTGGAATGTTAAAATCAACATCAATATAAACCAGTCTCTTTCCAAATGACTTTTCACGTATCCAATCAAATTTAACAGCAGCATACCAAAATTCAATCACCAAAAGCAATTGTTTATAAAAGAGAGAGAGAAAGACAAACCTGTATCTCCTTTGGGAAGGTGGCACTGAACAGCATAGTTTGCCTTTGACCGCGTGGAGGCATGTCCATCTGTTCCACAATTCTCCTAATTTGCGGCTCAAAGCCCATATCAAGCATTCTGTCAGCCTCATCTAAGGCCAAATATCTAATATGTTGCAAAGAAACTCTAGCCCTCTCCATCAAATCCACCAAACGACCAGGAGTTGCCACAAGTATGTCAACACCCCTTTCTAAGTCTCGCAACTGCAAATATGAATTGTAACAGAAGATGTGCAAAACTAAGAACGTGAGGATAATGTCTTGCCGAAATAGAAAGAAAATATAGCTTTCCATGTTATTCCTCCCTATTTAACGAATTAGATAAAGGGAAATAAGATTTAGAGATACAAGAGATTTGGACAAAAAAATCAATTTTAAAATTAGCACCCGATGTTTCAGTAAATAACTTGCAAAGAATGGACGACAATTAACAAACAACTTCTGGAATGTACATTTTTCTTGTTCAATTAGACAAACTGTCAAAAAGTAGATATTCAACTGTGGTAAGTAGGAATAACATATACAAAGAATATAATTCAACAAATAGACCAAAAGGATGGAGATGATTACAACAATCTCCAACTTCTAATGCACATATACTATTCAGCTTTTGTTTCACTCCTCCCCTCCGTTTTTCTAAGTAGGCTCATTTCTTTTACCATTCATGCCATCCTCTACTTCTCTAGACTTCTCATTGATGGCAAGGATGTACTACTTATGTTATCTTACCTTTTAGTTTGTTTCAATGTCATCAAGTTTCTTGTTAAATATCCAAGAATACAAGACTTGAAAGTGTCTGATCCACAACAACAACAAAAAAAGCAAAGAAAAAGGTGAAATACTTTCATCTTGCACTTAGTTTCAAATTAAAGTCTAAATGCAGAATGCATTTGACCTTGTCTCGCCAACAAAAGCACAAACCTAACATATGGTATTTGGTAGCAGATTTAACACCTACAAATTTGTGAATATGACAGAATTGGTAATATCCTTTGATGAAAATAATAAAACTTGGCATACGACCATCCATGTTCTGGACCTTTAACTACCCCTTTCTCTTCTCATCTTGGTGCTCCTCTCCAGGCTTCAGTTCTATATGATGCAACTCTGATATGTTTGCAATCTTGTATAGTTCATTCCTCTCTGATATTTCCAATTCCACCTAAGTAAACTAAGCCTAAAATTATATCATAGCTCATTCAACTATTAACTCTAAAAGGTATCAATTCTCTATTTTATAGTGTTAGAAAATACAGATATGTATGCTACTTTGGTCAGGCAAACACTAGTATGCACCTCTCACTGAATGTGTTATAACAGAGGTCTAGCATTTTTTTGGAGTATCGTTAATTCGTTTTCTGACTTTGACTACATTGGTTGAAAAGTTCATCCAATTAAGAATTATCAAAAAAAGACGGAAGAAGAACCTGCTGATTTATAGGAGCTCCGCCATAGGCAACTACTGTTCGAACACCAGTCTGGAAAGAGAACTTTCTGGCCTCCTCATGTATCTGTGATACCAAAAACTTAGGTTAAGAGACCAACCAAATAAGGCATCAATAGCTAGAAAAAAGAAGAAAAACAAGGTCTTATGAAAAGAGGAATAAAACCCAAAAACTACATACTTGAACAGATAGCTCACGGGTTGGTGACAAAATCAAAGCTAGAGGGAGGGCAGTCCTTGATCCTCTTTGCCTCGGTCCTGGAGTTCCCCTCATGATTGAACTGATGATTGGAAAGCAGAAAGCCGCTGTCTTTCCTGATCCAGTCTGAGCACAGGCCATGAGGTCCCGGCCTGCAAGTGAAATGGGGATTGCATAGCGCTGGACAGGGGTTGGTTTCACATACCTGCACCGCCTGATGTTCTCATTTAGTGTGTCCCCCAAATCAATTTCAGCAAATGTGTTCACAGGTGGGGGCACATTCTCACCACTGGTCTCAACAGGGATGTCTTCATAAGCATCAAAATTGATCCCTGAGTTTTCCTTGCTATCAAATGCCACCTCAATGGTCTCATCATCATTCGAAAAAGGGTTCGCCTCACGTTCCTTCCTATTCCCACCACCGCCTCTGGAGTGCCAGCCAGTTCTCGCACCACTAGATCCAGCACGAACCACGTCACGGACGGAACCACCACCCCGGCGGCTCCCACCAGTAGCAGGAGCAGCAGATGCCGATAGCTTTAACGTACCTCCTACTAGAGATGGAGCTGCTGGCGCTGCACAGGACTCAGTAGTCACTGGACGGTTGCGAAGATGAGGAGGCACGTAGGCAGGGCGGCCACCACGGGAAGGGGCAGCGGAGGCGGTGACAACGTTGGAAACGGAGGCGCTGGTCACGGCAGCCGAGTTATCGGCGTCCGCAACTGCATCAGCCCATGACGTTCGCATAATTCAGCAGGCAAATCCCGATCTTTCCAGCCCAAATCAATAAAAGTATCAGATCGACGCAGTTATGGATCTAGATCCCCCACGATCACGCCCCTTGAGCAGCAAGTAAACCAACAGACCAAAACTTCTCGCAAAAACACTGACGAAAAGGGAGTCCAGGAACAAAACGAAGTAGAAAAGAAGACGCAATCAGAGAAAGAACAAACATTAGCCAGGAAGGAAGAAGAGATCGCAATAGATAGCTCAATTGAGAAGGACAACATACCAGCTGAGAAGCACTTGAAACCGAAGCAGGGAAGCAATCGTCGTCGGAAAATTGGTGAAAGTGAATCCCTAGTTTATTCGAGTCCGAAAATATAAATAACAAAGTTCAAGCCTAATCACTCTCTTCGTCCGCAAGGTATCCTCATTTTCAATGTGCCCCCTCCGAGTTTTAAAATCCAAAGCACACCATAAAATAAATATGATGAAATTTTCAAATAATTAAGAAATAATTTTACTTGCAGTATAAATGGGGTAAAAATCGAAAGAGCGCCTTCTTTTGTTTGTAATCTTCTATCCCACAGCGTAAAGCTGCTAATTTGAATTGAATTCGTTAAATTAATCCACTTCGTTAAATAATTTAAGTAGATTAAGTTAAAATTTTATTAGTTTAAGTTCACAATGGACTGACCCACTTAGATCCATGGCCCATATAGATTGGTCCATGATGGATTTAGATTGGTTCGTGGGTTGAGAAACATATATAAGTTAAATTTTATGTCAATTTACTATTTTTCTATTATAATTTTAAAATAAAAATAATACTTTTCATAGTACTCATTTATATCTATTTGCATTTAAAATATCTCTTTCTAATACATTTGATTGATGAAATTTTTCCTAAGTAAAACATTGAAAATATGAAATTTTTTTAAAGTTTTTTTTTTTTAAATTATGAGTCCATGAGGTGATCCGCCTAATCTGCAATCCACCTTGGATTGGGTTGAGTTGGAGATTTTCCAATCCGCCAAGATGACGGGTCACCCTGCTCAACCAAATAACAGGCCCCCCACAGGCTAACCCACCCACCATAGGTTAGCCCATTTGACAGCTCTGGTATCACTTTTTTATTTTTATTTTTTATTTTACTGCCCATATATAAAACTATCCTCAAGTATACTATATAATTTGTAGCTGCTACAAAGTAAATATTGCTAAACAAAATAAGTATAAATTGTAGCAGCTATGATTTATAATTTTGTAGTTTATTATAACGTGAATGTTAGATGAATATGTTAAATCCATATTGTAGCAACTACTATTTCGTAACTATTATAATATGAATATTTTCGAACAAGATAAGTATGCATTCCATAGCAATCTTTCATAACTGTTGGTCTCTATGGTTATTTTCATATGACCAACCAACTTAGGTTAGATTCTGTGTATTTTAACCTTGTGACTAAGTGTGCAGGAGCTTAGGATCACAAGAAGTCGGGCAAAAGACGCAGCGGTTGAGAAGGATGGCACAGGAGAGAGCCGACGAGCTCGGCGCATCCGAGGGACGTGAGGAGCTGTGGAAGAGTACATCGGCGGACGAGAAGGATGTGCGTGACGTTCCAAGGACAAGGAGCCGGGAGGAAGCTTGCTCGAGGAGAAGGACGAAAATGAGTTCGGGTGAGCCATATTCCGGATATCCGAGATCACCCAAGCGACCGGAAGAGGTCGGAAGTTGACAGAGCCAATCGGAGAAGAAATTCAAAGCTGCCAGCTTCGAATATGACGCTTTCATGTAATTGGAAGGTGCCTCAGCGTGCACCGCTCATAACCAGCAGAAGGAAGACACCCTCAGTCATTGAGGGTGCCCTCTCGCCTTGAGGGAAGGCTCCCTCAATCACTAAGGGTGCCCTCCCTCCCTGAGGAAGGCGCCCTCAGTAACGCATTGGTCAGCAGTCGTTTGGTTGCAGATAAGGTTTTATCTCTACGGATAAAACCTTATCAACTTAGAGGCGCCCTAAAGTACCCAGAAGGTGCCCTCAGCCTTCGGGATGAGTTTTCCAGAGGCTATCTAAAGGCCTCTAAGCCTAGGAATTTAAGAACAATTACTCCGTAACTTCTGTATACAATTCCTAGTCTTATTTTGAGCTTTTAGAGTCTGTAAGAGACTTCTCCACCCAACTGAAGGAGATTCTTTATTGCGCTTTTCATCTGTCTTCGATTAACAACCTACTGGGTTGTAACCAAGAAAATGCTTGAGCCTCTTCTCCTTTTCTACTTTTATTTATGATTGTTATAGTAGTTGTGTTAGACTAATTATTGAATTTCTGTTAGTTTAGCTCGAGATAGTTTAGTTCTGACTTGTAGGTTAGTCAACTCCTCTAGTCGGCTTTCTACAAGGACCTACAACTGTATCAGAGCCTAACCGCCTCAGAAGGATTAATCGCCAACTGAAGCAGAAGATCAAATGGCCGGAGGGAATATCCACCCACCAAAGTTCGAGGGGGAGTTCAGCATCTGGAAGCGCAAAATGGAGGTATTATTTCGAACAAATTTTGATATTTTACTAACAATAAAATATGGTTATGAAGCACCTAGAGATCAGAACGGAATCAAGATGGAGAACCTTTGGACGAAGAAAGAACAATCTGACGCCGTAGCAAACAACAAAGCTGAGTTCTACCTCCTAAATGTACCTCCAGCTCAGGAAGTCAATAGAATCGGCAACTACACTTCAGCGAAAGATCTTTGGGAAAAGTTTATAGAATTACACGAAGGTACCTCGAAGGCAAAACTAGCAAGAAGAGATCAACTACGAAGCCAACTTCTCAACCTGCGAATGGAAGAAGGTGAGTCAGTCGGGCACCTGCAATCCTGATTGAAAGAATTGATCACCGGACTCACAAATCTCGGCAAAATGGTAAGTATTCGAGACTCGCAAAGGTATGTGTTAAACGATTTTCCAAGAGATCCAGACTGGTCAATAGTAATTGATTCTTATTATATTTCAAAAGATTTA
>JBAMIE010176536.1:0-14033 GCA_037177295.1 Kaempferia parviflora | reverse complement strand
AATACAACAGATCTATTTTTACAAGCTAGTATCCAATTATTGCACTATGCCTTATCGTAAAACCTAACGTCTTTGTTGCAACCCTATAGTTTCTCCAATTTTTGCTATAAAGAAGAAAGTATAGAGGATTTCAAGAGTGATCCATCACAGGATCATAGGTCATGAAGTAAGAGCCTAGAGGTTATTGAACCAAGTTAAAAGCTTGTGTTCACATTGTGGTATGTATTTGTGCTTTTGTTTGTTTTCTGCCACTAACATTTGATGTGACCTTACTTAGATTGCAACAAGAGTAGATCGGATATTTTATTTGTAGATGTACAAACGGTATTCACTCCCCCTCCATTGATCGTCCTTTCGATCTACATGCTCCAACAGTTCCCTCTTTTGGGTTCTCTAAATAATATGAATGAGATACAATTTGAGAGTCTAAGTTGTAGTTAGAATTAAGTCCATTAGTCTCTAAGGTGGTTGAAGGATCCATATAGACGACCCCACCCACTTAGTGAGATAAGGCTTGATTGTTGTTGTCTCTAAGGTGGTTGACTTAACATAAGTTACCAGGTGGGTCTTCTAGATAAGTGATAATGTGATTAGGTAACCAGTCTGCATGTTATTTATTCATGAAACTGTGTGTAGAAATAATTATTAAATGGTTTGTTCTAGTTCTACATGCAGAAATAGGAAACAATATCACAATTTTTTAGGGATGTTTTATGATTATATCTAATGTGTGATGATACGTAGTAGATTGTGTGACAATGAATTAAATGCAATAAATTTAAATTAACCAACTAAATAAATTTAAAAAGGAGGAAATGTGATTATATTGAGAATTTGAGATCATGCAACCTTGAGACAAGATTATTTTATCAAACAACCCTTTTTTATTTTTTTCTCTTTTTGTTACTGTCGTGGTAACAATTTTTTTTTTAAATTGTTACTGTTCCTACAGTAACTTTTTTTTTTTTTTTTTGCATTGGAAGTGGGTTTCTGTAATCAAAGGAGAGCAATTGTGGGACGAGTCATAGTCAAAGGTGGCACCAAAGCTTGAGGATGATGGAGAATGAAGGGTGCAATTAGCACCGAGAGTGGAGCATTAGACTTTCTGATAAATTGAACCTTCAAATCACATAAACAAGCACTCACAAACATTAGGAAAAAATTGAAGTAAAGAGAATAACTATCTTAGAAATTTTAATCTTATACAGAGAATCTAAAGGGAATTTCTTCATTAACTAAAAAAATTGTTCTCATATTGGATCCTAACTCCTTTTTATAACAAGACATTTTTCGGAAAATAATGTCTTAGTTTATCCTAATAAAACCCGACTTTTTATAAAAAAAAAATAAACAACTTTTAAAATTTTTTAAACTATTTTTTTAAAAAATATTGCAAACAATAAAAAATTTAAATGACCTAGGCAACTTTAAAATTTTCAATAATTTTAAAAAGGAATCCTGATTTCATTACAAGACTTGCATTTACTTTCCTAGTTTTGTTTGAATAATGTTGGAAATGAACTGAACTATTAGGCGACTTCTTTATATCATCTTCTTTCTGTTGTCTTTGATTTATATATTTCTGATTCTGACATGATAAATATGGCAGGTCTCTTCCTTATAAAAAAGGTCAAATTAGAGTTCCAAAGAAGATACACAAAGCAGAGAGAGAGAAACTTAAACGTGACCAACTGAATGAACACTTTGTTGAGCTTGGACATGTGCTTGGTAAACGTCTCTTCTTATGTGTAATTATTTTGGGTTTATTATTACCCACCATATCTACGACAAAGTCAAATTTGTTGGATACGTGAATTGCCAAAACAAAAAAAAAAAGTCAAATTTGTTGAGCTGGATACTTGGAATACCAAAAAAAAAGGCCAAATTTGTTCAACGGACCAACTTCCCTTTCATTATATAAAGTCTTTCTTGTGTATGCTTTAGCATAAGTTTGTAACTAGGCTAGAGTTTTTATTTTCTAAATTTAATCAAAATATCCACAATTTGCATTTTATGTCCTTATAAAGATATCTTATATTCAAAGGGGAGCCTTGGCGCAACGGTAAAGTTGTTGTCATGTGACCGTGAGGTCACGAGTTCGAGTCGCGGAAACAACCTCTTATAAAATGCAAGATGCGTACAATAGATCTAATGTGGTCCAACCCTTGGATCCCACACTGATGGGCACCAGGCTGCCCTTTATAAAGATATCTTATATTTAGAAAATACAATCCAAGGTTGGTGCTATTAATTCTGGATCAAATGTGTTATTTGAATCCAGTTATTTTTCATTCAGAAATCACCTTGTTTTTGTACACCGAAAGGATCTACCTAATACTTTTGAAGAATTTCCCTTAAACTCAAAGAAGGTGCGAGCTTGTAAAAGCTAGATTAACGCACTGTTTAAATTCTGTATAATTTGCGAGCAATTCTTATTAACGAATTGACGATGATAGTATTTATTCATGCAAATGAGGTTTTAGTTTGTCTATTTCAAGGGATACCTTTTCTAGCCTAAAAAATGCTTTGTTTCTATCTTTATATATATATATATATTATTATTTCTACAAAATGACATATCTATGTAAATATATGACTTTTTTTTTTATTCTGAGGAACTTATTCCCATATTATTGTCTATGTACAGAACCAGATCGTCAAAATAATTGTAAAGATTCCATATTAGGAGATACTACCCGAGTTCTTCGTGATCTATTTGCTCAAGTAGATTCTCTTGGGAAGGAAAATGCTGCTTTGCTATCTGAATCTCACTATGTGAGTTTCTGATTCACTTATCTAGTTTTCTCTTCTTAATCTTTGCAGTCAATACTTAAAATTAATATATGCACATTGATTTATTATTGAAACCTCTAGTAATTCTTTCTTTTCATAGTCAATCTATTTCGAGGTACGTGTTGCATCTTGCTAACTTCTTTACAATTGCTCATTACCCAAAGTTCACTCTGATTAGTCTTTCATAACATCAGTGATTCTGACATTGATGGCTACTTTTACTAAAGCATTCTGCTTGAAGATGGGCCTATAATTTTATGCTGGCTTATATGCTTTATTAGCTGAAGTAAACTGATTGATGAAAATAATTTTGTTTTTGTGCTCTTTTCAATCTTTTATACACTGCATATAATTAGAAACAATTTTGCATATAATATGTGCTTTAGTTGATTGATGAATTAAATGGATTCGTCATTATACAACTTTAGCCTGCAGCATGATGTTTGGTTGCCTTTACTGGACCTTCTTCTTGTCAAGTTCTTTACACCTTGTGGCACTCAGGCATTAGGACTGTGGTTCGCCAGGGGAATGACTATTCTATGATTCAATCTCACGATGGATTTTCTTGGGTGTGGGAAATATAACAGGTTACGGTGGAAAAGAATGAGTTGAAAGATGAGAATAATGCCTTGCAATCTGAAATATCACTGCTCCAAAATGAACTACAGAGGAGAACACAATCTGTTTGTCTGTGGAATGACACCTCTAGTGCAAATCCCCTGACTCAACCACAGCCAACTACTACTGTTCTTTCGATGCAGCATCCACCATTCAATATTGGATCCAATCCAGCTGCCCGTGTACAGGAGCTCCAGCTTTTTCCAATGGAAAGAACACCACCATCTACACCGCCAGGACCACCACCTCGGGTGACAAGGCCTCATGCTAGATACCCTGCTCCATTGGACTTGTGGTCAGGTCGGCTGCTTTCGACTCTTCCACAGACATCACAACGAGAGATATGTGACAATAGTAGTACAAGCACCACTAGCAAGGAAGGATCTGATAGCCATGAACCTAAAATTTGATCTTGAATTGAGAATTGTACATCACAAATTTGACAAATTTTTTACCCACATGCTAAGAATCTAAATGAAGCATTAGAAAAAAAATGAAGCATTAGAAGAATTCTAGTCGGTATATTGCCTAGGTAAAAACTATATACATACACATATATATTCTGTTATGAAGAAATGAATTCATTCTTTCCCATTTCTCTTAAATAGTTTCAGTCTGGTTTCCAGAGCAAAGATTTGTTATTGAGCGAGCGAATAAAATTCATCATTGCTATACGTCTGTTATCCGACACATGAAATTGGTTGTAATTCTTGGTTTGCCTATTTTTCTTTCTTTATTTATTTTTTTTAGTCATGTGACCATTTGCAATGTTAGTGATACTATGAAATGGGTTTTCCCATCTGAATGCTATTACTATGATCAAATTTGGGATGGGATGAAGTCGACTGCTTTTTCAACCCTTATATATATATATCATTTTAGAATTTTGAAGATAAATTTGATGGATTGAATGCCAGGCAGAGTATGGGTTGAGCAGGTGAGTTAGGAGAACCAAGTGGGTTGGACTTGTCTAGTTGCACAATAGACAAAATATGCAACAATGAAAACTTGATGATTTAACATGGTTTGAAACTCTTGTTCTTATTTCATGATCTATGATCTCACTATTGAGTGCACTACTATGCTTTCTTCTTGGACAATTTTCAGATGGAAAGTCTCTTACAAACACTTGGAATGATTATAATTAAAGCTCAAATATAAAGGCAGAGTACAATAAGGTTCAGATTATCAACAATTTAGTATTGGAATGTTAGCATTTGAATCTTATCTTTGACCCCTTTTATAGCCTTCGTATAGTGTCTCTTATTCTCGACCCTATGGGCCAGTGGCTAGTGTATACGGTACTGCTGCTATGAGGTCTGGGGTTCGATACTCGGCGAAGCCAACTAAAAAGTCTCTTGCATGTGTTGGTCTCTATCCTAATGACTAATAGTCTCCTGTGATTTACTTTCTTTGTGTTAGTCTGGAATCAGATCGGTGGAAACGCTGGGGACGAACACATCACCTTTTGTCACAATGTAGTGTCTCTTATTCTTGACCATTTTATTGTGCTGACGTTGATTATTTGATTGGAATGTTAAGTCCTGTTGCATAACTTTTTTCATATCAACGACTCTCTCTACCTTTTTTTTATTATAGTTGCTGAGATATTACAATGATTGTACCATGCACTTTAAAATGAATGTGCATATGATCATGATTATAAGTTTGTAACTACATATCTACCACGTCCTCCATATTTCAGATCCAAAGCAGTATGTACTCAAATAATAACTTGTAGACCATAAAACACATGTTTGCTATGACCTTACTTGATAATTAAAATGCAATTATCTCTTAACAACCAAATGGTGTGTAGCTGTTTACTCCCTCTGTAGCCTATAAAAATTGTAATTCTGTGATGGTGTAGACTGTGGTTTTCACCATGTCCTCCATGTTTCAGATCCAAAGTAGTCTGTACTCAACTAATAACTTGTAGACCATAAAACGTGTGTTTGACTTGATCTTCTTGCCTGATAATTAAGATGCAACTATATATCTCCTCACTACCAAATGGTGTGTGGCTGTGTACTCCCACCTAGCCTATAAGAATTGTAATTCTGTGATGGTGTAGACTGTAGTTTTGTTTATTAAATTAAAATACCTAGCACAATACTTGCTGCAGTAGCCAAATCCACATCTTCCGTTGTAGTCATCCTTTTGAAATAGCCGTCCTTCCAATTCTACATAGCTTCGTTCTCCAATATTAGAGCTTAAATTGGGAAGTGCATTTGGTGACACATTATTTATCTGACAGTTTGGTGATATATGTTGAGAATAGGAAAATGAAACAGAAACAGGACAATCTGGATGTGTTTGGAAATAACCATAGCATGAAAGGTTGGAGTTCCTCAACATGGAGAGGATCACAATTGTTAGTTCTACTATTGAGAAAATTAGAATGATAATCTTCATAAAATTATGTAGAAAAGAAGCTTTGCAGATGTGATTGTGTCAGTAATCTTCCAAGAAGCGGGTATTATGAGTGGTTAACATAGAGCGATTAATATTATGAGTGTCGCTTTGCAGGTATACAGAACCTCCAGTTCTCCAGTTGGCATTTCAGTACAGCATTGTTGTTCCTCAGGAGGTTACCGACACTTCTGAGTCGAATTCTGCTAGAAGGTGTGTATATATGCATTTCTGACAGTATAGATTCTTGTGATGTACACAACTCAAGTATTGGATATTGACTTGCATACATCTTGTTCCTTAAAGTGTGATGATCAAGTGATTTTCCAAAGCACTGTCCCTGATTTCTCTATAGATTATAAAATTTGGAATTTTCAGATGTCTGGGATGCATATTTTTACTATTTGTTCTAAAATTTTAATTATAGCAGAAGTTGATTACACTCATTCCAAGCGTCCATCCCTAGGTTACGTGAAGGGAGGTAAATTACGGGGTCAACTTATAATTGACCGCCAAGTTGGGGTGGGGTTTTTTTTTCTGTGGGTATGTGCCCGGAATTTATCCCTTGCCCTATTCTAGCAAGTCTGCTACTCTCTGGCCGACTCGACATCTCATGGGGACTATTCTAAAATTTTAATGTTTAGTATGATCAAGTATATATTTCTCCTATCAAGTATTATGGATGATATCATTTTGGAGGACCATAATTTTCTTGGAACATTTTAGTGTCTTATTGGCATAATTAAGCCTATTCCTTGTTCTCTATTCTAGTACGGTACAATCATAGTCACTTGTTTGTTGCTTTTCTCCATTGCTTTGTTTGTGTAGCTTAATCCTTTGTATTTATATATAGCTCAAAGTTTTGTGTCAAGAGACGACTACGGATAAGGACGCTGCAATATAGTTCTGCTTCAAACATGAATGAACTTTATGACAGTGTTGATCCAGAAGCTACACTATCCATTCTAGTTCATAAGGTAATATTTGTGACGTAGAATGCATTTTCTTATGAAACTTCCTGTCAACTTTTAGTTCTACATTTCAATGTCAATTTCCAAGGCTCTTACATTGTTGTAAGAGAATGATGATGACAAATTGCCGACTAAAGTTTGATTTTTTGCCACTTAGTCCTGCACTTTCATGCAAGATTGTATCAGTAGAAGTTAACAGTTCCGTGTTTAGTTTGTCCAACACTCAGTTCTTGGTTCAAAAGGTCTGAGCTAAAACTTTGTAAGTATTTATAATAAAAAAAAGTCATTTCAATTAGTTCCTTATCAAACCGGTCTCGCTTGCTCTGATTTTCTGTCAATCGTTTTCCTTAATACTCAAGACGTAGCTTCAGTTTTCACCTGTAATATATATATTAGAAGGAGCACGCTGCAATTTCATATTTCTTCCATATTCATTGTCTTTCAGGTGATTTTAGCTTCCTTAAAGGAAGGTGTCAGAGAAGGACGGTTGTTGCTCCATGATTGGCTGGTCATTCTCACTGCTCAATACAACGATGCGCATGGACTCGTACAAAGTGGTGCTGTGAATGAAACCTCACGTGTTGATGTTGCTTTCTCACAATGTCCACAGTTGCAGTCCATGCCTCGACTAATCTTTGCCTTGTTAAGGAACCCTCTTCTCCGCTTACATGAGGAAGGCATTCACCCAGATTATCGGATATACTTGCAATGCCTTTTTAGGTGAGTTTTTTTTTTTTTTTTTGGCCTTTTTGCACGAATAGTGGTTAATGTCATTAGTATTATTAGAATCAGGTTTCTTCCAAAATAGTCTAACTCAATTGCTTGTCGCAGTGCTCTGGAGCCAAGTTCCCTTCAACTTGCTATATATCCATTGCTTGCTTCCTACAGTACACCAGACAATCTGGCTTACCCTCGCCATTCATTGAGTCATGCAGCTCTCCTCACAAGTGGAAGTCCGATCTATCTCTTGGATGCCTTCACTAATTTAATTGTATACTATAGCCCTTCAGCTGATCTTTCACTTCCTTTTCCTCCTCCGCATGATTGTAAGTTATCTTCTGCTCTGTTGCACTTTGTTACACGAAACTGGAAGCTTGGTTTCTGTCATTTTGCAGTGTTAGCAACCGCAAAAAGGGTCTGAAATATTTCATGTTCTAGGTCTTCTGAGGACAAGCATCAATAAATTGAAACAGGAAAGGTGCATCACGCCAAAGCTTACCTTTATACATGGGGCGCAGGATGATGCCTCGGTATTTGAGAGATATCTCATCGAAGAGCAAAATGTCGATGGTTTCTCCAGTCTCACGGGGTTTGTTTCCTTTCTGGAGGAGATCCCCCAAGGAGTGGTGGAGTACCTCAAGTAGAAAAGGAGATAGATTATTCGGCGGTACACTTGCAAAAGTAAATGCTATCCGACATTTGCGTTGGCCAAGGTTATCAACTCAAGAATGTTGAAGCAAGCAATTGACATTGTTTTCTTTGTTTGCATGTTGTAATTGCGTTGGATATGTTTTTTTTTTTTTGGATCAGAGCTGCATATCGTATGTTAGCGAGACGTTCTTTGCATAGTGTATAGAAAAGAACCAACTGACTTGTCCATTGATTGATCAAATTAGTTTGTCCTCTGATTTCATTTTAACTTTGTTTTATATTCGATATTTGCTCAAAAAAGTTGAAGGTTGGTAACCTATCCGATGTTTGTGAAGTTACATTGGAACTGCCATATCGCATTCTTGCTGGTGAAAATGTACAATGATAACTGATAATATAGATGGTGAGGAATATTAATGTTATCATTTTTTTTTAGTGAACATATATTCATATAAATTATATTATACACCAAGCTCTTTTCAACTGGATAATATGTTTATTTAAGTGGGATTTATTTTTAGCAATTGAATTTAGATTAAGTTTTAACTTTAAATAGAGAATTCACAACAATTTTACACATTAGACAGAGTATCCGGTATTCTAATTCGACTCAACTTTTTTATGTGCAGTTGTGATGCAGTTTCCGTAGTAACCATTGAACCATGAACGAAACTTACCAAGGCAACCCACATTGCTGATGAGATACTGGAGGAAGTGAGTAGAACACAATGCGCTTTTCCGTCAAGTTTCAACATACTGCGTAGTCCAAATGTCATTCATGCTTATCCTCTTTTTTAATCATCCACAAAGTTCCAGAGACAGATTGACAATAGGGGGAGTTTTAAACAGTGTGTGGCTTATTCATCATTGATTTGACCTACAAGGATCAAAGTTGTTCAAGAGACATTGCAACGAGCCCAGACTGAAGAAGCATAGCGGCATCAGTTCTTGTCATGCGATTTCTGTATAAGTAAACACCAGACGATGTTTAGAGAGAGTAATGAAGAGTGCTGGCTAGTAAATAGAGCACACTAAAGTGAAAAGGAAAAGTTAAATACAAATGCTTCTTTTTCAAGTACCAAGTTCCTGTACATTTTTATGTTATGAAAATTAATCACAAGTTATTTATTTTTTTTTTTTGTAATCTAAATGTCCATGTTTTGCTGATTAATTCTAGACGGCCTTCCTCCTAGTTAGCCTACTGGATAAATCCGATGTATTCGAACTTTGATAATCTTATCTGTTTCCCTAAATGCTTTACTGCACCACATCAGCATCATCTGCTAAATTTTAGGATATATAGGACATTGACATAGTAAGTTGCTGAATAACATGAGTTATAAATTTAGATAATGACAAAGTTGGAACAAATTATCAAGGGTGACTGAACTAATACAACAAGATTCTTATGACAATAATGCACAATGTCAGCTACAAATGGGCAATAAGCAATACAAGAAATCAAGAAATGCCTTATATTGTGAACCGCGTATCAATGTTAAGTTTATATGATTACTGATAGATCAACCAAATGAGAAAAGGTACTCCTTCAATATTCTAATTTTTTCAATAGAAAATTTTAATAATAATGTATTGGATTATTTTAGGTTATTATCTTAATTCAGAATATTAATATCAATATATCCCAATCAAATAGAGAATTGACTACTAAGGTTATTGACAAAAGTTGATTATTTCAAGAGGTATATGATCCTTTTGGTGATCTTTACGGTATCATATAGATATAAATTAAATGCTAATAAATATAATTTTGTTTATTTATCGATTTTACAGCTGAGAGATTTTCTAAAATATGAAAATGATAGCAATACAGATTTTCTCTCAGGCAACATTTTTGAAGTGGATATTCTGAAATAAATTAGTTTATATTTTCACTTATTTATACGAAAATGCAAAATTGCCTCACTTTTTGTTAGAAAAAATGATTTGTGTTCACTATAATATTTATCTTAAGGAATATAGAAAGAGAAGGAAGAACAACAGTTCAGTGATATAGCTATTTTGATATTGACATGAGGATGATCCATTTATAAATTGGTGAAACGTTATTAAGGCTGGGAATCCATTGCTTTATGAAGCAAGAATTCCACCATGACAACCTTAATTCCTAACTCAATAAATTAAAATAATGATGATGTAACTTTCTACCTGAATCTCAACCCAAACATTTTCAAACATGCAACCCTAAATACAGCCAAAGGTCATGAATAAATAAAAAAGAAATCTCTGGCAAAGGGAGATTCCAAATCTGTTCTTAAAAACTAAGTGACAAACAAAGCCACAAATTAATGATCAGTTATAATCCATTCCATGCAACTACTGAGAAAAAAGTTAGTGAGAATAGAAAAACATAACTACTTTCTCATATTACAAATTTACAATCTTCTCACATTGCAATCTACAAAAAGTTTAAAATGACTATAGCAACATTGATAAGTGGTGCTAAACCTTATATTTTCTTGACTCCAATACCCGAGCCCTAGACATGTGAGGAAGGTTACACTCATATAGCCTAGGATTGTGATCATGGCGCTAGATCTATTAAGTGACAATATCAACAAATTTGATGCAGGGGTGATAAACCAAATAAAGCTCATTATTATCGAAATATATAGAGTTTAACTAAGATTGATTCCAACTAAGATTCATTGTACCCTCATACTTCTTATCATAGCTTTGAATTATCACACAATAATCAAAGAGTTTACTGATATATGTGTATGATGTATCCTTATACTGTGTCTATTCTTACAGTTTCTTTCTAACTCCAGAATTGATAACTAAGCCATTTATAATTGCTAGAACAACTGAATAAACAACAGATTTTTAGTGATGATATTCAGATTATTGAAACTTGAAAATTTTCTTTGGTTTAGTGAGTTTAGTTGCATTGACATTAGCACCTATAAACAATAAGGTGCAACAGAGTTGTCTCTACATAATCCTAATTTCAATCTGCTTATAGTTCATAGCTTAGTTCAGTAACTGGATCCATTATGTGAACAAGGAGCAGGTTGCCTCATCGTGAAGAAATAACAAACAAAATTCAGCATGGTTCTAAGTAAACTAGCAATCGAGGTTTGGTCATGCTATGCTCTTTCATCAAACGAATACAGTCTACCTCAAATCTAGCAAACACCAGAACTTTATAGAATCAAATATATATCAGACAAGTCTGAACAACCAAAATCATATAGCTACTGAAATAAGATGTGGCTAAATATCTCAATTAATATACCTTCTCACTATTCTCCTTCTCCTCCGCTTTCTCTTTCTCCCGCTGCTTCTTCAATTTCTCCATCCTTTCTCTCTCCATTTTCTACACACATATCAAACCATAGAAGCCCCAAAACGACACCGATCGAAGCAGATCTGAAGACGAAAGGTTTCACAGACAGACCTGGATGTAGATGTTCTCCGCGGCTTTCTCCTCCTCGCTGAGAATCTTACCCTTCCCATCGCTAAATAGTCGTGCGCTCCTCAAGGCGCCAGCCTCCCTCGCCACCGCCACCGGAGATCTGGAGAACCGAGAAAGGGCTCCGAGCGCGGACCTCATCGCCACTCCAGCTGTAATGCTCTATTCCAACCCTCAATTTAAATAGACAACGATGGCGACTAGGTTTCCCAGCTAGGGAACGAACTGATTCCTTCTTTAGGGAGAAAGCAACTCCCCAAAATATTATCGGGTTACGGATCCGATTCAGATTCGGATTCGGATTCGGGTATTAAACCTCCATCGGATTTTTTTAATTTTTAATTTTTTATTTTAACAATATCGAAGTTTTGGTAATATCGACTTTTTTTTACCGTATCAAAATTCTGTGTATATTATTTTAATATTTTTTTAAAATATAAAATATATTAATTTTAAAAAATAATATAAAAATATTTACTCTTCATTGGCAAAAAGGTGAATTCACACGCCCCCACCAACTCGTCCCAGAACCTACACAGAGGAGGTAAATCACAGATGATTATTAACCATAAATGTAAATAGTCAAAATATAGAGGAGATATATATTCCAGCATATTAAAATTTAACCTCTAAATTTTATATATTAAATTTTTATATCTTAACCACAGCATCCTCCCGCTGTTGTTTGAGTTGGAGACTTGGCGTTGGCGATGGAGTAGGAGTTGGCGATGGAGCACGCGTGTCTTCCAATCTTAATGGTGATTAAGTGTGAGCCGTTAATAGCATTGGCCAGCGGTGTGCCACGTGGCGAACGACGAGCATTCTAGGGACCTGACAACAGTGAGCATCCGCAGTCTTTAACAAACGTTCTCAGCGACGACTGCCCGTCAAAAATTAAAAACTCAGTTCTTTTAAATTGCACTTTTACATTATCATAAACATTGAGCCGACCGTTTAAGACGTATAAAAAAAACAGTATTTTTACCATTATAATAGTTAAAAGAAATGATGAACCATATAATTTAAGACAGGGATGAGCATTCGATCTATTCGGTTAATTCGGTTAATTTGAAATTAATTGTGTATAAATTTTTTAATTATTTTTTTAAACATATTTGATATTAATTTAATTAATTTAGTTGATTCGGTTAATTCGGTATTAGTTTTGTATACATTTTGATTCGATTTGGCTATGTAATACTAAATCGGTTTTCGGTTAATTCGGTTAATTTACTACCGAATAAACCGAATGATCACCCCTAATTTTAAGATATGTAAAAAGTATAAATCGGTTTTAAAATCAGATAGATTTATAGAAAAATTTATAAACCCCATCCATGTGATGAGGTTGGAGTTTATAATGGAGAATTTATAGCATAAATCTCATGTTATAAATCCATATTATAGATGTTCTAACATCTTATAATTCCTTAATCTTTACAATAGGTTAAAATATCTTTAACTTTCTGTATTTTCTATCCAGTTCCCTATATATTTTATCCAGTAGCATTTTACTTCCCTGTATTTAAAAAATAACATTTAACTCTATTTTGACTAAAACTCATATATGAGAAAGATAAATGTGTCTTTGTCTTTTTTATTGTTATTATTTGATAATAATATCAAGAAAAGAAAAACATATTGTATTGAGGTAAAAATCCTTACAAAATTTAGACATGCACCAACATAAACAATAGAAAAATAGCAACTCTGAAAGGGATAGTCAGCCAAAAGTTCATTCCACCACCCCCACCAAACAAAAAAAAAAAAGAACTAGAATTCTAAATTGATAAATCAAAATCAAATAATATGGAATAAAGTTCATTGTTAAAAAATCTCCTCCTTATCATCAAATGTATACAATGAATGAATAAAAAAATTGTGTCTTTATCTTTTTTTTAATTATTTTTAATAATAATCTCAAAAGAGAAAAAAAATATATTAATTGACAATTAGATTCTTCAATAAAAATCCTCACAAAATTCATACATGCACCTGCATAAACAGTAGAAAAGTAGCAACTCTGAAAGGGATAATCAGCCAAAAACTCATTCCACCACCGTCACCGAACAAAAAAAGCAATAATTCTAAATTGATGAACCAAAATCACTTTTACTTCATTGTATGCTACATTTGATGATGATGAGGAGATTTTTAATTATAAACTTTATTCTATGTTCATTTGATTTTGATTTATCAATTTAAAATTCTGACTCTTTTTTGATTTGGTAAGAGTAATGGAATGTGTTTTTGGATGATTATCCCTTTTAGAGTTGCTGTTTTTCTATTGTTTATGCTGTTGTATGTATGAATTTTATGAGAAATTTTACCAAAAGATATAATAGTCAATTCAATGGGCTAGACATTATTTTTTAAACTTAGAGAGGCAAAATGCTACTGGGTAGAAAACACTGGGGGTTAAAGATATTACT
>JBAMIE010176529.1:0-14033 GCA_037177295.1 Kaempferia parviflora | reverse complement strand
AAATGAGTATGAATTTCGATATGATGGTTCCACAAGTCACAACGACTCGACGACTATCTAGTTTTATATAACAGATTCGATCCTTTGTTAAAAATCGCCCACACCCAACTAATTCTAGAAATAGAAAAGTAATCATATCAACTACCCTATTAAAGATTTTACTCTAAAATTTAGATTTTATAAATATTTTACTTTAAAATTAAAATTTTATGAATAATAATTTTTAAAATTTAAAAAATAAAACCCTTATCCATAAAAATTAGTAAAATTTAAATTTTATGAATAATAATTTTTTAAATTTAGAAAATAAAATCCTTATCAATAAAAATTTTAAAATAACTGATGTATTATGCAGTGAAATGGATGCTATAAGATTTATATAAACTGGCTGTTCAGGAATTTTGTGATAAACTGAACTCAAAGAATCCTTTTCCTATACCATACTACGCTATTACAAATAAACACTTTGATCCCTTGCATGGATGACCAAAACAAAACAGAAGTCATTTCTGCGATGATCTCGCTGCACATCATCAGCTCCGAAGGAAACCCAGACGGCAATACCACAAATGACAAAACTACAAAACCACAATCTCTACAATACCCAGAATTTGCATGAAATATGCAGCTACAATTTTTTTCCCCCCAACAACTTGAAATCGTGCACTCGCCACTGATTGTTCATCTCCTCTTTTCATTCACCAATCTGGATGGTGCAATCTGATCTGACCATCAGGTCATACAGCTCACAGATGTAGGTATAGTCAAGTTTTTTCCTTAGGGTATCTTGAAAATTGTCTTTAACCTTACCACAAGCCTCCACTCGTCATTTGACAAATCATCCTACAACATCAAATTCAGTTTGTTAGTAAACATACGAAAGGAAAAATGGACGACTCATTCATTGCATGGGCGCAATCTCATAAATTACTCATCTGCTTATGGGGATGAGATCCATCTATAATTACACAAGGTAAACCTTATGTGGCAAATATCTTACATTAAAATCAACACGACAATCCTATCCAGAGTTTGCATCCAAAATACTCGAACACAAGAACAAAAATATTCATCTTTTTCTTACCCTATAGTTTGCTTTCAATATGTCAATTGATTTCCTTGAGATATGACTGACAAGCTCATCATCAATATCAAAATGCCTCCCGTACATTTTCTGCTGCTCTTCAGTGCTGGTGCCAACCATCTGTTTAAACAGCAGAAAACTGACAAGTTAAAATTAAAAGAAGTAACCTTGGAACAAAGCTAAAGTAGGAAATACCCTAGATACCTTTATAGCGACCTTCTGTCCTTTTGTCGCAACATCTACGTGCTTGTGATTAATCTCAATCGATGCAATTCTCCCTATGTCTATGAATTCTCTTGAAGGTATACAAATTGGTGTTCCTACCTGAAATTGAAAACCACACTGTTACACTGCATGTTCAACAAGCACTTGCAAGCTAAAAGAAAGGTCCAACTGTTTCATTAGAAATTAACATCATCAACGTCAAGGCTTGCAAGATTGATCCGAGAGTTGCAAGATTATCACATCTAAACACCACGATGGTGGTGGGCTTCCGATACAAAGCATATTCGTCTAGCAAAACTAAATTTCCTTCCAGAATGTAATTCCATTAATACCAAACTTTTTAGAGTCGCTGGTCCTTACAAGTTCCGAGGGCGTTGGTTTCCTATAGCACCGTGAGTGTGTTGCACACATGGTATGCAATTGGAAGATTGCATGACAAACGTTCATATGATGGTATATATGCATTACATATACATTCTTTATTCAAAATTAATATACATAAAGACATAAACAGTCCAAAAAGACAATTTTTGTAGATCTAAATATTTGCTCATGTCATTCTTATTGAAGATTATTTTAATCTAAATAATAATTACAGAACTATAGTTATAGGTTCTTGCGAATTTAATCAACTATTAGATATTTATAAGTAGTTTACATCTCACGGATTATACTTTGTTGATAACAAAAATGCACATGGGACTAACTTTATATCATCTAGTAATAAAAAATACATGCTTAGTTTCTCTGGGAAAAATTAACAATAAATGGAAGGTAAAATTATTAATATTTTATAGAAGAGAGTTTCTAGAAATTATTGTCATTGTTAAAATCCCTATTGACTCCCATTGCCCAATGAACCTCTATACTCTCCATTTAAATCCGGTTTCAGTTCAAGGTACACATGGAATTGGAGTTCCAAGAATGAAAAGAGCCTAGAAACTCCCCAAGGCTTCTAAAACTAAATTCTTGTTTCAAATTTTCAGTCATTTTCTCACATTTTCTTATCTTCTATAACCCAGGAATCCTTATCATTTTGTCAAAATCACATATGTGCATTTAACTAAAATATAAACTAGAATTTTTTACTTCTGCAAATATACCTTATTTATTAAAACACTAATTCAATCAATTATATAATATCAGCTTGCTAATTAAATATTTCAATAGTACACGGCCTCGTATGCTCCATGTGATCCACATTCAATTGCATTATGTGAGTACCTTTAATTGCATATATAACCTGACCGCATAATGGCACCAAATATGCAGTTCCATGAGGTGGATTAATGCGCAAGCATATGGTGATATTACTTTTTAAAACAAAAGCTAGAATTAGAAAAGGGTGATGATCCTTGGAAGATTTAACAGTGAAAAAACAATCCAATATAAATATAAATGAGGAAATGAATTTCAAATTATATTACCTTAAGGATTCCTTCAAGAACATCCACGCCCAGAACAATGGGATCTTTCTTGTTGAAAACGCAGTTTGGCATGATCTTTAGAACACAAGGAAATACTGCCTCTTCAGCACTTTCCTTCTTCTTTTCTTCCCTTAGATTATCAATATAAGCCTTGAACTGATCAAACAGATGATATATAATGTCTGCAACAAATATTCTAACACCAGTCTCCTCTGCAAGCTCTCGAGCATCGGCCATCACTTTAACATCAAAAGCTAAAATGGTTGCATATTCTTTCTTCCTCTCAAGCATGACACTGGCCTTCATGACATCCTTCTTGTGTACTGGACCTATGCTAAAATCACAGAAAGGAATGTTCACATCTGCGCTTCTCAAAAACTCTGTAAGTGCCTCCAATGACCCAAGGGTTGACGCTTGTACATAAACACCTTCCCCGCTCTTGTCAATCCGGCTCATAACCTTTTCCACATCCTGCATTACAATTTCCTTCAATTCTTCCAAATCGTCTTCAGGTTTTAACACATACAGGGATGTGCCTGCAATGGCATGTTCAAGGCCCTGTGACCCAGACAAAGTAGCTTAAGTAAAGAAAAGAATTTTAAAGAGTGGAGGTTTGCAGAGGCATACAGATTGCATTATAAATCTACAATCCAGATATACCTGTGCAGAAATCTTCACACCTTGGGCTGCTTTAATCTCTTTGTGATGCAAGTACGAGCCCTGAGTAAACATAAAACAGCCACCCATTAAACAAGTAGGCAGTCAACACGTGGAATTCAAATGATACCTATGACTGCTGTATATTCCATGCAAGAATCATAATCATAATTAATTCCAATAACTAGAACGTTTTAGGTTTTCCTGCCGTATCAAAGGAAAAGTCAAGTATCAACTGATCACATTTTCAATTATGCTAAAAATTTTAAAGAAATATAAAAAATAGATTTGCTCATGATTCATAAATGTTTTACATAACAATGACATCCTAAACATCATTGCAGCTCATAAACTTGAGGTAAGAAACAAATTGTGCTGCATTTCAGAATGAACAGTAGATCACAATCCATCTAAAAGTCCAGACAAAAAAGTGTAAGGCAAAAGAATGGACAGTTTGTAACAAAAGAATTTGCAGATTTAACTCAATGCTTCAAATAACATTTTAACATTTGAGAAAACCAAGGGCCTCTAATCTTCCATATAGCAACTCATTGCCAACATTTCATATGAAAAACATTGTCTAACAAAGAAAATTTACATTAAAGTTTCATCATGGAACTAGTTAGTTTGTCCAGATGAAAAAAGTGTAAGGCAAAAGAATGGTCAGCTTGTAACAGACGAATTTGCAGATTTAACTTAATGCTTCAAATAACATTTTAACAGTTGAGAAAACCAATGGCCTCAAATCTTCCATATAGCAGCAACGTATTGCCAACATTTCATATGAAAAACATTGTCTAACAAAGAAACTTTACATTAAAGTATCATATGGAACTAGTTAGTTTGTCCAGATGGAAAAAATTGTAAGGTGAAAAATTAGGTCAGTTTGTAACAAAAGAATTTACAGATTTAACTCAATGCTTCAAATAAAATTTTACTAGTTAAGCATCCACCTCTAATCCTCCATATAACAGTTCATTGTCCAACATTTCAAACAAAAGACATTGTTTAACAATGAAAATTTAGATCAAAACATCATCATGGCAACTTCAGTCAGTTTGCCTAAAAACTACAGACCATCTATATCACCATTTGACTGAATAAGCCCGTTCACGATCAAACAAAAATAACAGAATCATGAGAACTGTATTCCTATTTTATTATTAGCAAACAAAATTAATACTAACCACTCCAACCAAAGCTCACTACAACCTATTCTAATCAAATATAATTCGTCTAGATTAGAATCAGAAACACATCAGATAACCTAAGCACCAGGAACCAAAAGAAGCACCTAATCTGTGAGCTCCAAATGCTCTCAGATAAATTAAAACAAAATTGATGATCAGTTGGAGCAGGACCCACCAATGCTTGGTCTTGAACCTAGGATGTCCAAGAATCCATTTTTGATCATGTAAGCCATCTTTTCAACAATAAGCAATTGAAATGGCAACCAAAAACGAATTACTCAATTTGATTTCAAGCTAACATGGTGAAAAATATCCTGAATCAAAAAATCACATTCAAATCCCAGAAATATGGCATTCATAGAAATCAACTTAACTTAAAAACCAAAAAATTGTGGAATTACATCTTGAAGATAGATCTTGAATTTGGTATACTAATCAAACACAAATGTTCAATGTAACTCCTACTTTTAGAGTCAGTGGGGAAATCCTAGGCATCAACACTGAACTCCTGTGTTTATTTAGAAACACAATTGAGAAAATAACAGTTAATTTAAAATAACTTGAAACCAAGAAACAAAAGTCAATTGGACAGTAAAGAGAGATATCCAGTGTTCATGATCCCTTTACCATGAGAATTTCTTCTGAGTTTATTTCCCATAGCATGTAAAAGTAAACCTTGATCATACACAATCCATGTAAATTTCCACCTGAGCAGTGGAAATGTTTAACCAAATTAGTGGCTCCTATCAACCAAATACAACCATGAATTGTTGTTTACTTTCCATCAGCATGAACCATAAATCATGGATAAATGCACCAATTTTATATTTCTTCTACAAGGTAGTTTGGCATTATGTTGCTAGTAGACTACATTTAACAGTATAAGCAGACATTAACCTTTGTGCATGTTGATTGTGATCGATCTACTTGCAGTTATCTAATCCAATTTTTTGTATCTTACAGAATTGGAACAGTTCAAATTATGTGACTAACCTTGCATACATTCTATTTACACTTTACCTTAGTTGCTACGGAAGGATCATACACAGTGATTCAGCATCACTTTTGAATCTACTTGTAATGTCTCTAAGAGCTGGAATGAGCAGAAAATAGTCACGGAAGATACCATATTACATGATTTAATAACTTTTTTGGATGTTGACCACTAGAGACAAGACATATAAATAATTCTACAATTTCTTGTTTATTCTATGACGTTAGGTATTGTGGACATGGCCAACCTATCTTTATTCACCTGGGGAAAATGAGATAGAGGAACTCTATTGAGTTTTACTTATCAAGCCATATCCTCTGGGATACACTAAACCAGCAAAAATATCACAACCAAGTCATCAACTCACCTTCACTCGGAGCTCCTTCATGGGGTGGGGAGTCAGCAAAGCTCTAATGCTGGTCACAATGGGGCCCTGAGTGTAAAATTAGTTGCAATCAGATTTTCAGAAGAGAAAACAGAAGGAAACGAGCCAACTAGAGGTGAAAAAAATGAATACCTGCATTCCACATACGACTATCTGATCACCCTCATGAAGAACACCATTCACTAGTACAACATCTATGGTTGTCCCTAAACCTTCAATCACTTTAACCTCCAACACCGTACACTGAAATATATATCAAGAACAAGGCAATGTCAATCTAACATTTACAAACAAAATACAATGAATATGTATTCATTCAGAAATTTATGGCTTTATATATATATATTCGAAAGGCATTACTAGAGTAACACCAAAAGTGTATCTGACATGAAGAAGAAAGAAATAATATAAGATAGAGTGCATAAAGAGTCCAATGCAGAATAAGTACTCCTAACAAACCTGAACTTCATCAACAAAAGTAAGTTTATCTTCCATTGTTTTCTGTGCCCATTGCACCAACAATAAGAGCAGATCTGGTATGCCTTCACCACTGGCAATATATACATAAATATTAAACATTAATTATGCATCATAAAATTCTTTCATAAAAAATCAAACAAGTTATTTACGAAGAATTTTCTGGTACAATGTAAATGTTACCTGATTGCACTTGTTGGAACTATGTTGAATGTTTCACCCATGTCTCTATTCTTGTAGTACAGAGCTGTGTTCAAGCCCTGCTCTTTGAATTGGGTAATGATCTGGCAAAAAGAGGAAATAAAATATTGAGACAAAATAAATTATAACAAAAAGATAGCAGAGCAAAGCATTCATGGTAGCTCCCACAGTATTGACCTGAGTAAGCCTCATATCGAATTCATTCTTCACATCATTAGACTGTTGTTTGAGTGTCTTAATAATGGGTGCATTTGGGAATGATTTCCAACCATACAGTCGATCCACCTTGGGGATTAGAAAAATATATATATATATTTGTGAGTAATTTACAAGAAATAAATTTAGTGCATAAAAACTACAATTATCAGTGTTAGTAAAACCATAAATATTCACCTTATTTAGTGCAACAATAAACTCTGTGTCCCGACTTTTTAAAAGGTTAAGTGATTCAATAGTTTGCTGCTCAAGCCCATGCATAATATCCACAACCACTATAGCAATATCACACAGGCTTGAACCTCTAGACCGCAGATTGGAGAAGGACTCATGCCCTGGGGTATCAATGACAAGCAAACCTGGAACCTTTAGTGTTGCATCAGCCTTTAACTCTTTTGTCCTTTCCCTTATATTTTCTGTTGGAAAATATGTAGCCCCAATCTGCTGGGTGATACCACCAGCTTCTCCCTCTTGTACATTGGTGCGTCGGATGCAATCTAAGAGCTTGGTCTTCCCGGTATCTACATGTCCAAGAATGCAACAAATCGGTGAGCGGAGATCAGGACCACTTTTTTTGGATTTATCCACCACATCAGTTGACTCTGGCTTCTTAAAAGATTCTTTTCCCCCTTTAATATTCTTAATAGATTCCCTTTCACCTTCAACCCCTTTGTTAGCCTCAATAGTCTTTGTAGTTTTCTGGGGAGCCACCACCTTTTTTACAGCAAGCTTTGAAGGTGCCTCTGAACCTGCTTGAAGTTCCAAAGATGAGGTTACCACCCGTTCAAAAGTTCCCTTAACTACAGATTTTGTTGTGGCTTCCTGATCCTCTTCAGCAAAAGGGCTTGCAGAAGGCAATGTCACATCAAGATCATCCCAACTCTTTGCATCCCATTCTTCGTCATCTTCATCCTCATCCAAAGCTTTAACATCTTCTGCTCCCTGATCTCCTTCATCTTTGTCCTCAGCATCCCCAGCTTGAGATTGTGAGTCCTCTTCAACTATAGCATCTTCCACAACTTGCAGTATGCCAGGTTCATCAGCTTCATTCTCATTCTCCATCACCTTGTCTGTTTCAGAAACCTTATGTTGAGCCTGCTTCGCCTTCTTTGTATCATACCTGGGTCTCTTTTTTATCTCTGGAACAGCATCACCACTTGGAATTTCATTCTGAGAAAGGAATTGTTTCCTCATTGCCTCTAGCCTTCTCTGCTCATCCTTTTGTTTAGCCGTCAAAAGTTTGCCCTCCTGTTTCTTCTTCAGCAACTTCTCCTTTTCCCTTTCCTTCTTTCTCCTTTTTGCCTCCTCCACTTGTCTCTCCAATTCCTCTAGCCGCTTCCTCTCTTCCTCCTCCTTCCTAAGCCTCTCTTCCTCTTCCCTTTTCTTCCTCTCTTCTGCCTCCTTCCTCCTTACCAGTGCTTCCTGCATCTCCCTCACATGCTTGGGCAACTTCTTGTCAGGAACATTTCCCTTTGATTCATCCTTCTTCTCGTCCTTAACAGCTACAACAGATGGTGTCGCAGCAGCAGCAGATGGTGTCACAGCAGCAGCTGCAGCTTTCTTCTCCTTCTCCTTCTCTTTCTTCTTCTTCTTCTTCTTAGCAGCTGCTGACTCGCCTTCAACCTCCCCGTCTTTATCCGCTGCCTCTGGCTGTTCTACAGGAGCTGGAGTTGATTCCTCCACCACCTCAGAAGATGGTGCCGGAGCTGCCACACTTGGTTGCGGTGGTGGCGGGCCCTCCCCAAGTTCAGCGAGAATCTTATCTAAGTCTTCCTCCTCCTGGGCAGTTCTTCCACTCTTCTTTTTCTTTTTCTTCTGCTGCTTCTTTGAGGCAACTTCATTCCCTGGATTGTTAGATTCGAATTCAGGATCATTGATCTCCTCACCACCATCCTCAACTAATGCAGGAGGTAATGCTTGGGTCGGAGCAGACACAGAGGCTTCACCCAGATCAAGCAGGAGTTTTTCTAAGTCCTCCTCCTCTTGGGCAGTCCGTCCACCCTTTTTCTTTTTCTTCTTCTGTTGCTTCCTTGAACCTACATCCTCCAAATTTCCCTGACGACTCGATTCCACGTCAAAATCCTTGCTTTCATCGACCTCATCCTCCGCATAGCGACCAACCTCAGGTTCGGTCTTCGATCTCGCGTTCTCTTCTGGCTCCTCATCATCCGCCTCATCCCCAAATGAGTTAAGGGATGCAAACCCACTCCCAGCGATATTACCCTTCTTAGATTTAGAGGATTTCTTCTTACCGGAGAAGACTAGGGGGGCCACATCACCTTCGTCCTCTTGATGAGGAACGAAGTCGGACGCAGCAGCAAGCACATCCGGGGGATTATCGGAGACGGCGACGGCGACGTTTCCCTGGTTCTTTCCGCCCTTCTTACTCTTCTTCGAGCCCGCAGCGGGGCGGCTTTCTACCTCTGCACCATGACTCGCTGGTAGTGACTGCTCCGGTTCCTCCGGCAAGGAGTACTCGTCGTCGTTGATGCTGAAGTTCTTCTTCCGACCCATCACTCCTCAATGGAATTCTTCCAATTCATACACGGCGAACAAAGACAACGAAGGTAGAGTTTCGAGAGCGAGACCGGCTTCGGTTCGGGAACCCTAACGCTAAAAATAGTATTCAGTTTATAAATCAACACGCGTAGCTTTTATCCATCCTTGTAGTTGATGTATTTTTTCAGAAAAATCCCTCTCTAAGTCTCTGTTCAGTGTTTACTCACTTTACTCCACCGGAAAAGGTAAAGAAAAACAGTTTTTTAAGTACGTGGAAGGTGTATGTTATTTTAAAATTTATCAAATCATATATATTTTTAAGTATTTTTTTCATATTAATTTTTGACAAATTTATCAATTTACTGATGAAATTAAAGAGCTCCGATGGCATCCATTTCAATTTCTGTAGATTTCTGAGGTTTCAACTTCTTAAAAGTGTTACAATACAATAAAAAAGAATTAGTGAAAAATCTAAACCTTGGACCTGATATGATTCATATCAGGCCTAACGCCTAACGTGCATGCATATAAAAAACAATTGAGGAAAGAGAAAGAGAAAGGAGAATGAATAAAAAAAATGAGTTGATAGATTTGTCAAAAGATTAATATTGTAAAACATTTGAAAAAGTGTGTGATTTGATAAATTTCAAAGTAATATATGTCTTTTGGTAATTTTAGAATCCTACATACGTATTTTGATAAAACACTGAAAGAAAAACAAAAGAGAAAGAGTTCCGCAAAAAACAGGGTAAATTGTCAAAATGACTTATCTAGTTTTTTTAAACCATCAAAGGACATTCCACCTTGCTTTTCAATTAAAAACACCTTGTCATTCACTTAATATTAAATCGATTGGGTATATTGGATTAGTTATAATTTAGTAGTTATTATAATACATATTTAATCTGCTTTAAAATATTTAAATTAGTATTTACAATTTTATAATTGTTATAATATGCATTTAATCATATTTATCTATCATTTACATTGTAGTAGCATAATTGCACGAAGTTATAGTAATTTTAATTTTTATAACTATTATAACGTGGATTCGATCTGCTCATTCATAACTATTATTGTATGTCTGATCAATTTAAAATTTAGACAAAATTTAAATAAAAAATAATAATACGAACAATATTAAAAGAATATTAAAAGAGAGGTGGATTGATGTACACGATTGAACAATACGAAGGAGTGCCCTTTGATTAAAAAGCAAGATGGACGCATCTGGGTGATGTCTTTCGTTTTTGCCCAACAAAAAAAATCTAACATTGGATTTAAAAAAAAAAGAATAGAACGATAATTATTTATGGAGATGAAGAAGAGGATGATGTCCGAGAGGAAAAGATGACCTCGACGGCAACTATGAAGGTGAAAATGAAAGGAAAAGATGACAACAATGATAAGGAAGAGCATAGAACCAAAGATGTTGCGTGCCTACTTGAATGGAAAATAAAAGAAGAGTATAATTCTTGTTATTTATCGTTTAGTTATCATAGAAAAGGGAAAAGAATCACTCGTGGAAAAAAGAAAAGAAAGAAGGAAAGGAAACTCATGTTGGCTTGTCGATTCACTAAAGAACTTTGCAAAAACTTATATCACTTGATATTCGAAAATATCAAAATTTTGAGTTTTTACATGCTCATTTCACATCCAGGAACATCCCGAAACAGCCCTAAACATGCCGAAAATGACACATTATCAAGGGATACAAGCGAGGCAGAGTTTTAAGGGAATAAAAACCTCAGCTGCCCCTGAAAGTAAACATAGAAAAGGTATTCATACAAATATGTCACAGCTCAAAGCACGACCACAGTTCTCAAAGCTCAAATGTTGACTTAACCAGAGAATTGCTGTGGTAGATGATCTTTGATATAAAACTGTTGTTGACTGAGAGATGGATGATTCAGGTTCGATGCACAGGATTTGGTGCAATGTCATATTCTTGTTCTCGGAGAGGATTTTCCACACAGCATACGATCTTGTAGTGCATCTTCAACCGAAAGAAACGCATAATCAGACACAGTGAATTGTATTTTGTGATTTAATATCAAATGCAAGCAACTAACCTATATTAGCTGATGATCTTATAAGAAGTGAATGACATGAATTGGCACACTTGATGGACAATTGTAGGGAGGGAATTTACTCCTTCCTCTGTGTCAAGAAAGCAAAGCCTGAGCTCTGTCGGATCAACGATGGAGGATCAACATCAGTTATCTCTATCCCTGTCATTGACTTACACAGTTCGTCAACCGTGAAGGGGATCCTGCATTAAGAATATCATCTTGTTCTTTGAATTGAGCTATGCACACATACGGAAAGAAAGGGAACAACCGTGGCTTCAATTTGCTAGGAAAAGAATTACCTAGAGTCATCATCCAACAAGAAGGTATTGCTGAAACTTTTTGAATCCTCATTCATGATAGCTCTCATACTTACAATAGCCTGTAAAATAAGAGAAGCCTTTGGATTCATGCTCTTCGCTAAGATTCATAATGTTTTTCCTAATCCCAATTGTAACTCATTAAGATAAACATCTTTCCGTGTGTGGTTTAGTTTACCATGCGTATATTGATGTAAACAGATGTTAGAGATGGTAAAGAAGTCTTGGAGAAAAACACTTTAAGTAGAACCCAACAGACCTCTGAAGAAACACTGTGAGTGCCATATTTGTCATCCCAATACATCGTGCTGATTCTATGTAGTTGCTGTATGCTGAGAGCCTGAAAATCCAACAAGAGAATAGTCGATATGCAAGTAAATTTCATTGAATGAAACTGGATGCTATGGGCCAGGGATACTCCTAACTGGACATAGGTCTTGAGTTAACTCCTCCAGTGTCTTTTTTGGCTTCTGATGTGAAATCTGTTTCGGGTTTTTGTAAGACAGTCTTGCCAAAAAAATGAGTAAACATGTTTGATGTGCTATTAAATAAACCAACATACACACACACACGGAAAAAAAAAAAGGATATACCAGGAATCCAACAGTTTGCCTGACATGCTTCAACTCATCCCAGGCTGAGCCGGCATACTGCAAGTAAATGAACATTTAGCTCGAGTCTAGATTGCCTTGGTGTAAGAAGTGGCTACCTTTTCAGTTGCCTCATAGCACCATTGTTCTAGTTCAGCCAATCCAGCTTTGACATATTCCCCATTGCTAAAGGAACAGCATTCGCGCCGCAGAAGAAGGCTAGAGATAAGTAAAAAAAATCTGTGACTTTTCACAGTCATGTCAGAAGAATTAGGACAGAGGCAACAAATTCACAAGGCAATTTAGTATGTACCTATTAAATAGTTGAACATTAATAAATGAAAATATCTGCATGAAGACCCTACGGACAAGGAAGGGAGGGACCTAAAAAGAAGCACACTTAGAGATGGAACTTAGATTTATCACAAAAGCGACTTCTACATGTCAAACAATGATGCCGTATATACATAATTCTCTTTCAGCGTTTGCAGGCAGTTAGTTAAGCTTTTAACGATGCCCTGCCAGTGTGAAATCAAAACTTTCAGGGCCATGGCATTTGCTTGAGAAGGAGTTACTTTGACTAAGCTTGCACGGGATGTTCTTGGAGCCTGCACATACAAAATATAAGACATTATTTTCATATTTCAAACAATTGTAGGTCTTATACGAATGTGCCCATGTGAAATATAAGGTGTTTAAAGTTTAAGAGTACCTGGATACACAAACGAAGAATTGGCCCTATCTCTTTCTTTAAATTGTCTCTTATCATTCCATATATTTTCTCAACAAATGCAATAAGTTGTTGCTTGAAAAGCAAAGCTGGATATTTAACTTCTACTATTTGGAAGTCACTTGATGAACCGACCACACGGTCATTGAAAAAAGGAAGCACAGCATTCCTGGGCGAATTCCCAATCCCCTTGAAACAGTGGAGAATGGAAATGAATAAGCTATATAGAGTGAAGTAAGACCCAAAAAAAAAGAATTATGGTGACATCACTTCAGAAACACAAAGGTCATAGTTTACTTGAGACACTCTCCCAAATAAAGAAGCTGAAGTTCTTCGTCTTTGTGGAGTCATTGGGGTGTAACCATCTGTTCCATTTGCTTTCATTGTTTGTCGGAAGAGCAGCAGTAATGTAGACGTGTTGGATAACCAATAGGACAATACATCAGCATTATCCTGAGTCTTCAGTGAAATTTAGTTAATAAGTAACAAGTAAAAAATTAATGGTAAGCAATATGTACCATTTAGTATGACTAATAGAGGTGTCAATTGGATTGTACCCAAGGAGGCTCATGGGTCCATATCAAGCGCAAGTCACCATCTCAGGTGGTAGCGCATGTTTAGAGCTATCTCAGAGACAAACATGACCCAACCTCACTATGGACTACAAGTGAAAACAAATAATGCACAACTATTCTTCCTATGAAGTTCAACCAGGTGAGTTACCTGTCTATACTTTTTAGAGAAAGGACATTTCTCTTTCATTGCCCCTAGTTCACTTTCATAGTTTAAAAATAATAATAATACATCGGTTTTTGTTAGTCTTATTCCAAGTGATTCACTAACCTAGGGGATTCACATGAGAGATCCTGATAATAAAATAATGATTTGAAGGGGAAAATTTAAAGAAACTTTACAAAAAAAAAAAAAAAAAAAAAAAAAAAAAAAAAAAAAAAAAACCCCACCCCCCCC
>JBAMIE010176502.1:0-14035 GCA_037177295.1 Kaempferia parviflora | reverse complement strand
ATTATATCTTTAGAGGACATTTTTTTATGATTTAAAATAAATATACTCTTTTAATTTTTGTTTAATATTTTAATGAATTAGATTTCTTAACTACTATAATGGTATAATTGTTTGTTGGAAAAAATTCCATACCTTTCTAGTTTTTAAAAAGATCATACAAAATGTCACCTTTGTTTTTTTTTAAGTCCCTATCAGCACCCCAACACAAAATATCTCATATTTACAAAAACATACTTCAATTTCCATAAATAATTAGCTTGGAATAAAATCATTCAGTATGCGTTTTCAAATATGGACAAATGAGAAATGGCAGGTGGTCTGAGGATTTTTTGTTTGCAGATGAAGAATATTCTAATCATTATTTATTTCTATATATTTCAGCATCCACATTTTTTTATCTAAAATTTAAAATAAAAATTATTTTATTAAATTTAAATATCATTATTCACTATATAATATATCAGCTTCTTTATAATTTATTATGTCTTTATTTTTTATTATTTTTTTCTCCCTACTTTATATTTTTTTTTATTATTATCATAGGGTAAGGTATGTAAAAGATAAAATTTAAAGTATAATTTTTATTTAAGAGTTTAGGAAATCTGATATGGATATTTAAAATAATTCTCTTTCCAAATCTAAATTTTATTTCTCATCTAAATTTACCTGCATCATAGATTCAAAACACAACTTTTGCTCCTCTAAAATAGTCGTTCCATTTGGAATTCAAACCTCAATCCTCTTACAAAAATATATATACCTACTTAATACCATTTTTAGTTGCATATTGTTAGTCTCTGAATCTGAAGTAACTTAATTGGACATAACATGTACAACATATAGAGAAAGCTTAAATATCAGACTGGAAAAGAAAGAAACACTCAAGTGCAAGGGTAGCCATTAGGATTTCTTGTCAAAAGAAGAAATCAATCAAATTTGGCTTCAAGTTCAACATTGATAAAGTTTGATACTCAAATTTCTAATGTACTCCTGAAGCTAAATGGATTCATGCAGCTGATCTGTTGAGGACAAACTGAAGGGGAAGTGCTTGGAGTTGGAGGGCAACATAGAAAGGATTCAGGACGTAGAAAAGAAATTCAAGCAAAACACCACTTCTACCAAGCACACTAGACAAATATGATACATGCATGTCCTACAAAATGAGGTACAGTAGTCAACTAGAATAACAAATGACGATTAAGTAGGGCAAGAAGCAATGCGTATGTAAAAGAGAGCATGAGAATTGTTATCCTACCAAACTCAGCTGTGGAAGAACTCCATGTTCTTATCAGACCAACAAAAAGAAACACATAATGGTTGGTTTCATCTATTGACCATCAGATTGATCGCCAGAATGTAACTGCTCCATTTCCTCACCAGGAAACACTTCGCCCTGCAAAGATGGAGCGATATTGTTTACATGAAGCCATGTCAGGTCCCACAGGCTATCCCCGCCTATTGTACTTCTTTTGGCGAGGATGCCCTTGGATTTCATCGCAATGAGAATGTTCTTGAGAAACTCTGGAATCAATTCTTGTAGTTTATCGCTCCTCTTACCCCTCATTTTAACCTTCTTGTACTTCTCCAAACGACTGAGGACCCCCAACCACAGCTTGCAGAAGCTACTCAATCCAAATAGCTCTTGCAGCTGCTGCATAAACACCTTTGACAGCAATTTGACAGCTTGCACAAGTGTACCCTCCATGTTCCGGTACTCTTTTTGCGATTGATTCTGTGTGCACTCCAGCAAGTCATCGAGAATATCAAATATAACAAGATCAAAGGCCTGTGACCAAGTTGAGGGTGGGATGCACACCCCATCTGCATCAACCATGCATCTCTGCAGTGATACTACTGCATGGTTCCTGATTTCTTCCCTCTGATCCAAACAAATCTTTCTCAGTGATTGCACGAGCCGCAGCCACATCTCTCTGATTCCTTCAGAAATCTTCTCTGCTTCTGCACCTGCTTCCCTAATCTCATTAGACCAGCGAGCAACGCAATTCATTGATTCAGTCATCAGATCTAATGCACGAACTGATCTATCTGTTAGGCCAACGCGAGATTCTGCAAACTGCCTTGCAGCTTCAATGCAAAGGACATAGTTGGCTGGTGATAAATGAGCCCCTTCAGACATAATGAAAAGAACTGCCTCGAAGCCTATTTCTGAAGCTTCTGGGTGGCGAGCAGTGATAGAGAGTAGGGATGTTATGGTGCGCCAACCCATTTGTGATTTGATATGGGCTGCATTTGCTTTTACAAGTCTGGTGACTTCTTGAGTGATTTTCTCACAATAAGCATCGGCAACACGGGCATCAAGCTTCAGAACCAATTGAAGCGACAGTAAAAGCTCATCGGCCAGGTTCTCTTTGTAAGGTAATAAACGCTGACAAATTTTTAGAAGTCCAAAAACAGCCTTTTCCACAAGAGCACAAGGCATCACAGTAGATTGAACAATGTTGGCTATGTGCTCATAGACACCCTGCCAAAGAAGTCCAATCCTATCACGGTTGTTTAGGGTGATAGCAATAAGCAGCTCCAAGCAGAAAACCGCTGTGTCCTCATCATCAGGGGAATTGCTAACTTTCTGGGGACGACCTGCAGCCCAGATAAGTGCCCTGGCAATTTGCATCAGCGAATCAGCATGTAAAAACTTGCTTTCTATGAATATGCTATCAATGCGACATTTCTGTATTGTTTGCAGAGTTCTCTGATGAGCAGCAAGTTGCTGCTCAGAAGGTTGCAACCTTGGTTCTTCGGTGTCCAGTGATAATAGCTGGCTGAATCTCCCCATCAGTCCGGAAGATCTTCGAGGGTGACTCATACTATGAATATGAGAAATGGACAATGAGCTTGTGACAGATTTTCCAGGGACAGAATCTGGAGGCAATTCTGAGTCATCAGTTGCATCACTCGCAACACGGGCAGGAAGTAAACCTAGTTTGTGTAGTCGCAAAATACAATCAAGGATGTTTCTCCAGCCAGTGCGTATGCAATCACCATATCTATTTGCTATGCTAAAAACTGCCTCGGTTGCCAGCCTAGCTTTTATGTCATCGCCAAATGCTGTCACTGTTTCCTCCACAAATGACGAGTTCAAAAGGGTTGTGAATTTGCATAGGGATACAACTAAATCATCCAACACATCCTCTAGGTGATGATATGCTGAGATCTTTGCAACAGCCAGAAAGCCATCTACACATGTCGAGAGTACTTCTTCATGTTCTGCATAATCAAACACCACAGAGATGGCAGCAATTGTAGGACCTGACATGATTGCAAACATGTCACGATCAAGGTATGGAAGGGGGTCACAAACAATGTAAGGAGATGTTTTCTTTGACTTCCGCATGAGATCAATCCATCTGCTAGGTGACATTTCCATAAAACCGAAACCCTGTTCAGGGGCAGTTCTTATCTCATTCCTGCATATAGAGTAATAGAGCTCGGTCAGGAACTCCCTTGGGAGGTCATTACCGCCATTAATGTGACGGTTATTTCGGATAAAATCCTCTTCAGTCATCTTCTTCTTGACCTGAACATTATGTTGATCCGTATTGAGCATTATAAGTGAGTATGCCAGCACCAGTGCTGCATCCTTGTCAACAAGGATCTGAGGTGACTGCTCATAATATCTCTCTGAGAAAGCCTCAAGTACTCTCTGAATCTTCTGAGATTCACCAGGAAGACGGAACGTCTCCAGGAAAAGTCGTAGAGCAGTATCCAGATTCATGTCCTGAAAATCAAAAGTCCATGCAAATTCATGAAGCACTTGCACACAAAATTCATCATGATTTCCCAAAAAGTCACCAACAAGGTTCTTATCCAAGCCAGCTGTGAATCTGAAGAAACAGGCCACACTCTGTGGATCGAGCTTCTCAGGCAACAGATGAGTTCCTTGCAGAAACTCCAAACCCTTCTTTGGGTCTCTGTTGAAGTGGTCTGCACCAATCATTAACCTCCTTTTGATATACTTTCTCCGCCGGACAAATTTAACCCAGAATTCTGGAGCAGAGTAGTCCTCACACCTCACAGCCCAAAACGGTGAATATTCTTGAAGCTCCAATGAAGACGGTTCAAGAGAGGGAGATGCATTTCCAATCCTATCTGTCATTCCCTCAATCACTGCGATCAAACCATCCAAAGCAAGAACATGCATGGAAGAAAGAGGGCAGTTAATAGGAAATGCACTTTTTGAGAGAAGATTAGCAAGCTCTTCAAACATATTGCTGCAAGTAATGTCGCAGTTGAAGTTGGCATACATTTCTGCCATAAAGTTCTTCTGACGACAGAAGTCCACAAGAGCCTCCATGGCTACTTCCTGCTGTTGATAGCTAGCCCCATATCGGCTTTGTGCAAGCCTCAAGATCACGCAAGAAAAGAACGCCTCAACTTAATTTAAGCTTTGTGCGCAAGTGGCGATAAAGGTTCAAAACTATACTACATACTTTGGACAGTATTACGGGGCTCATAGACAAGCCAAACTGTATCAAGTTTCTGAACAATTCATCTTGTATCAGGGATAATAATTTTGGGTGTTTACTTATTGATGGTCCTCCCAATTCAACTGCTGAGTTGATCATGCTAAGGGCAAATAATGGCACATCTTCATCAAAAGCTACCTGATTGGTTGCAGGACTCCTACCACCTTGATCTTGGACATTTATAAGAGAACATAAGAAGTGAAATATCTCCACCACGCAAGGAACTCCATATGGCTCTACCATGATTTTCATGCCATGTTTTTGTTCTGGTCCGGCACCAATTTCATCTCCCACACCTTTGTTCTCAAGCTTCACACTCCCATTCCCATTTTCTACTTGAGCAATCCCAAAAGCCTGGTCCATGTCAACTGCACTTATCTGCGGAACATCATCACATGCTATGCTTGTTTATGAATAATAAAACTTACAACTAGTAAAATTGTAAGCAAAAGAACATCTCTGTGCGCATAAGATTGATGAAATAAGATTAGAATATTTAATTCTTACCTTTGGCTTCAGAGAAGAAGACGCATCACCATCCTGGACATCAGCCAAGTGGGAGAAGATACAGCGGACAAGTTCATGCATTATGTGCCTTGAAAACCTCTGTAGCAACTCTCCTTTGGTGGTCGCCTGGTGGACGACACGATAGCAGGTGTTGACGATTGTGCAGACATGCTGGTTGCTCAGCACAGCCGATGCACGGCTCCGCATGATTGCATGCAACACCTGGAGTATCTTCATCAGGACGGCCTCCTCGGAAGCAGAGTCGGTCACCTCGAACCGGCAGCTTGTGACGGCCTCGACGACTAAGTGCATAGCATCTGCCACCCCAGTTCCAGACACAGGGTCGAGGAAGTCGAGAGTAAGGATCTTGTACAAAGAGGATAGAGCCACGCTGGTGATGGGAGCCCCGGTCTCATCAGAGCGGACGACATCCACGAACGGCCGGATATAAACAGAAGGGTCGATCGTTGACCAGGGTCGGCGGCCGTCCCCACAGGAGAAGACCTGCCGGCGGAGTAACTTGAGCGACAGAATCAGGGAGTGCTCGACGATGTGATCATCCGCGGCCGAAGCATACCGGCCACCCCATCGCACATTGCGCCGCATCACGGCGAGCACCGCTCTGACCTCCGAGCATATCACGCAGGCGAGGTCGGCTCTGGCGGGCGGATCTCCGGAGACCGGCGCCTTCCATCCATCCTCAGCGACGTCGTAGGATTCCTCCTCGATGGGGTTTATCTCGAGCCGCGCGAACCCCATTCGAGCAAAAAACAGACGGCTTTTTCGAGCAGCTCAGTAGGGTTTCCGAGGGGGAATTCTGATCTACGAGTTCTACTGGTAGTTCAAACGAGGGTTCGATTCGAAGAATGAAAACAAAAAACTGGATGTTTGGGGAAGGTATCGGCTATAGATCTACAAATTGACCGATTGATCGAAGAAACGGGAACAGATTGGACACAGGGGGAGGTCATAAGAAGAAAAAGGGTGCTAACGGAGATCAAGGAGGAGGAAGAGTACCCGATCGAAGCGAGGAGACGCCATTGGAGAGCTCCGGGACCAGGAGAAGCCGCGAGGGAGAAGTAGAACCCCTCTCTCTCTCTCTTCTCGCTACTTTTCGGACTTTCTGCTTTTTAACCTTTTTTTTTTTTTTCTCTCTCGCCTTATTTTTTTTTTCATTTTGATTTTGGAGTAAATATTAAAAATGGCGCATCGTTAAAAAATCAAAATAGTCTTTTACTTTTATTTTAAAAATATTTTTATTCGGCCCGATTCGGTTTTTTTCTGGATCCATTACCACTACTACGAAGTAGCAAATCAAATCCGATCCGATAAATGGCAAATAAGAGAGAATTTCCAACTACTGACTGATACCCTACAACAGCTGAAATACAGTAAAAATAACGCCGTTCCTTGCTCTTCCTCCCTCTGCTTACGCAGTTGTCGTAGGCAGCAAGCTGTTTCTTCTTCCCTGATCCTGATCCATCTGATCACAAGCCTTCTTCTTCCCTTCTCCGCCGGCACTTCTGCCATCGGAGCTGTTCTGGAGCCGTGGGAAATGAGCCCACTGCACATTACGACATGCACGTACCAAACTAGCCATTTCAGTAAGCTTTCGTACTTCCTATTGATTAATCATCATCGTAAGGAAGAGGGAACCAAAAAAAAAATTACATTTTTAGAAGCAGCGCTGAAAGCTTCCTTGTGGGTGATGTTAGGTTCTCTGGCCTTTATCCTCAGTATCTCCTCTCTGCATTTGGCTCCAAGCGCACAGTGTGTATTCTGTAAAACACACATATAATAAACTGTTCGACAACGATGGAGTATTTTGCATCACCTGATGAACCGGTTATAAGCAGACGGAGCTCGCTGCCTTTTCTCAGGTGCTGTTCGTAGAGTAGTAGCAGCCATTAATTCAGCTGAAGGGGGGGAATGTTTATATTGCACTATTGCAGACAAGGTGTTTGTGCTTACGTTTGTTCACGCTCGGGCTGCTAATCTTTGTCGGGTTCTCTTCCTCTTCGACGCCAGTGGAGCTGTCGCATTCTTTCGGAAGCAGATCTCTGTGTTTTTCCTGGGAAAAAGTTCAACAGATTAAATTAAATATCAATGGTAGCTGTGCGTCTGTAGTGGGAGTGTTTGTATTTTTGTACCTGTTGATGTTGTTCCCCAAGGGAGGCAAGAAGTTCAGCAGAAACAATGGAGGTCCTCACTAAACTAACAGAGAGCAGAGCAGTGCAATGGCCGCACCTTACTGTCACCACCTTCAGCAAGCTGCTGTATGGAACACTCACCTACAACATATTCTGATCAGTTTCAATCACAAACAGATTGCGAGCATGAGTTTTCGAGCGGTGTACAAGTAAGATGGTGGTGCAGAAACTGCACTGAACGTAGCCTAGTTGCTCGGAGAGGTCGAGGAATTGGTCGCCGGAAGCCATGGGAGGAGGAGGAGGAGGAGGAGAAGAGGAGGCTAACTGCTAGCTGCTAGTTGCAGGCTGCTTCTGCATGATAGACTAGTAGTGAATTAATATATACGCAATCAAAGATCTGAAGAATAGCTTTGTTTCTCACTGTTGTTGCACTAATCGCCAACCCTTATCTGAAACAATTAATCAAAGGAAACTGACAGTTCCTGACTGCAAAAACTTCAAAGACTCTTTGCTTCATGGGTTGTTTTCTCGTCTCCCCCCATTGATTACTCTCCGTCACTGTCACCGTGCCTCATCTTCTCACACACATGAACCAGCTGCATGGATTCCGTCGGTTTCGTCGACTGCTCGATTCCTAAATCAGGGGAGGTTGCTCCAACGTTTGAATTCAATGCCCGAGGACACCATGAGGAAGGAGGAGGAATCTTTGCACCATTGGCTTTGTCTCGCTTAAGCTTGAGATCGAGGAGGGTCAATTAACTTGCCGAATGAGTGGCTTCAGACTGGAGCTGCAATGGCGACTGCAGGCATTGTTAATGCACCAAGCTATTCCCCCTCTTGCAGGAATTCAATTCTGAATTGAATGCTGATATCTGAACTGGAGAATCCCTTTAATTACTTTGACAAAAGAAAATAAACTTGTAGCTTTGTTTCTTATTGAAGTTCTTCTCTATGTTTATATATATATAAAGTAGACAACAACACAAGAAATGGAAGGTCTGTTGAGATCATCACTATTTTTCATATTTTTGTTCTACAAGAAATAGATATGTAAAATATACATGTATTTTAATCAGTTAGGTCAAGGAAGCTTGATTCTTGCTTTCACTTTGCATCATTCTAGCAAATGTAGAATAGAAGACATCTTCTGATGAGCAGAGAGTTTGTTGTATTTAATAATTACCAGCCAAAAGAAATCTGCAGTAATTAAGAAAAACCATGATTCAGACAATAAAGTTTTTTTTTGTTGATCATTTTCTTTTTCCAATTATAATAGTTTCCACTGTAATAAGAAAACTTGCCTTTTTCTTCTGCTTCTTCTTCTTCTCCAGGTACGCAGTGAACTCCTCCTGCTGCGCCAAAGCTTCCTCAAGAGCCTGCAAAACATAACAACTTTAGAATAAATAAATTAAATAATCCCTATCAATTGTGATATGGACAATTATGGAAGTTCTTACCTTCTTAGTTTTCGCAAGCTCCGACTCCAGAGCCTCCACCTGCTGCACCGTGGCATTCAACAGCTCTTCCTTCTCCGGCGCCATTTCGTTCGGTTTCACGCTCAGGACGTTCACCTTCTCCTCGAGCTCACCGAGGCGCTTCAGCGCGAACGTGAACTCCGCGACCGAAACCGTAGGCACAACAGCAGCAGCAGCAGAAGCAGCAGTAGATTTCTGTGTCATCTGCCTCCTGATCATCGAGCTAGAGAAGCTCGCAATGTCTGCTGCATCCATCCCCTTCATCGACATGGGCGGCCGGCCGGCGCGCATCAAGGTAACAACCCCCATGACGAAGGCCATGACACCTCCGAAAATGGGGTTGTTGAACCCGTCGGGGCCATCTTTGTTCATCTGAGAGAGAGTGTAAGAATCTGCAATGGAAAGTATTGCACGATAAACCCAGTTAGTCTCATTGAACTTTGGAGCCAAAGATGGAAATAATTAATAATGTAGACCACCATTCGATGAGAGGGCCAGCTTCTCCTCCATATCTCTGTTCCAATTGCCATCGACGACCTTCTCTATCACCGGGAACAGCTCGTCGTATGGATAAGGTGTAGTAGTAGTAGTAGTAATAGTAGTAGTAGTAGAAGTCTTCATTTCTCCATCACAATCTAGACCTCCTTCTCCTCCTCCTCCTCCTACATTTTCATGAACCGGCGACAGCTCTGGGTGCTCGATATGACTCCTCGGAATCTTCGTGCACATGTCGTCGTAGACGACGTTGCCCCCGCAGAACGACTCTTGCCTCTTCATGTTTGGATCGAGAAAAGATTGTTGTTATAGTATACTGATGAAGCCAAAGAGGAAAATTTTGGTCATTACTGAATATCACAAGATAGACAACTGAACACCTTTGGGTACACAACTTCGTCCTCGGAAATCATCTTCTCCTCGACGGCAACAGTGAGTTGTTGTTTTCCACAGCATCCGATTCCGTTTTGAACCATCTACATAGGCAGACAGACTATCTTGTATTACAAGAGATTGTTTCCGCGACTCGAATGAATCCATGATCACTAAGTGCAGGGGCATCATCACCTTGACAATTTCAGGGTCCTTCCATGGGCCTTTGTCTGATCGAAGGCAACCTCCTTCGCAATTGCAAGTGCCACCGAGGAACTCGGGCAATTCACTTGCGGAGTCGCAAAAAATTCAATGTCGACCTCCTAAAAAGTTATTTTGAAGCTTAGAGAGTTAATTATTCTAAAGTACCTCGCATCGATGATCTCGAGCAACTTGCTCTGATACTTGTTCCCGAGAACCTAAAGGAACAAAAAACAAAAGAGAGAGAGTATAAAATCTACAAAAATTGTTTTAACTTGCACAATTCGCTAGCTATCGAGATTATCTTACATTGATCTTGGCCGTTGTCTTTGGATCGAGGAAGCTCTTTACAGTGTTCCAAAGGAGTCTGAATCCCTGGCCTGCATTGACAATGAACATGCGACACAAGGTCTGGAGAGAAAGATTTGTCATGTAAAAAACGATTTGTTGTTTCATGTTTCGTTGTTTTTCGCAAGAATATAGATCGTAAAATAACCTCGGGATAGTTGTCTCCATCGATCTTTTGAATTCGACTGATCATTTCTCTCGCGACCTTATTGAAATGTTTGCACCCCTAACCAAGGAAAAGAGAGCCTAAAATAGAAGCTCAGACTCTTCTATTTAGCTTAACTCAAAGTTTGAGTTACATACCACTCCTTGAACATCCATGATGGTTGTGCTCTGATCGATATGGCGCTTGGCTGCAATAGAACAAGCGGGGAACTTGACGGCAAAAGTCCTCTCAAATTCCCTCACATGGTAGTTGACGTATCGATCCATGGTCGTCACTTGCATCATCTTGTTGGCGTCGACTAGGCCTAGTCTTTCAATGTAGATAGGTCGGCCATCCTTGTCGACTCCATGGTGACCTTGTGGGTAGTGTTCCAACACTTCACCAATTTCATTGAACTCGAAATCCTAGTCGATAAAAATCATGTCTCTCCACAATGTGCCTTACGATTTTGGTTGTGAAATGGGAAAGAAAAAAGCAGAAGCAATAGCTAGCTACCTCCATAATTGTGTCGGCTCCAAATTCCTTCCTCCATTGGAGCATGTCTGACCACATTTGCTTGCTCTTCTCATTGTCAAACTTTCTAGCCTTGAGAAATCTACATCCATCGAGTGACAAACCTCTTCGTTAGTTACTACAAGACAAAATAATCTCTTTGTTGGTTTTGAATCGTAGCAAGGAGAACAAATTAACCTGAGCATCATGTGGTAGTCATCATGCCGAGCAGGAAGCAATTCTTCCAAAATGAGAGTCTGTCGAAACGCATCGACCGCCTGCATTTCCTCAGCATCGCGAACATCCTCGATGGCAACCGACATGACCTTGCTACTTCTTCTTCCTCTCTTGTTCATGGAGTTCCTAAACTTTGCAGAGGCACTAATTGCCTTCTTCTTGAAAGACCCCGCCCTATGTTTCCTCTCATCCTCTGAGTCCTCAACGTGATCAGGAACTAAAACACACACACACATATCGACACATAACGATTCGAGGCATATTCGATTAACGAGAAAATGCATGAGATTCTCATGCACAATGTTGAATGCTAATGGCCATGAAAATATGATTCCAACATACAAATAGGAAAGAGCTACGTGTACCATGTTTGAGATGGTCGACTGGCCCGGACACGAGTTCAGTCATTTGAGCTTGCTTGGACCTAAGCAAATACTAGATCTCAGGTTAGGGAAAATATAGTGCAACAATAAAGGGGAAAACAACAACAACAACAACAACAATAAAAATGAAATTACAAGAAAAAATTTAAGTAAATTTTACATATTTTTCTCCTAGCAAAACACGATATTACCTTTTAACAATCAAATAAGCCAAAAAAAAAAAAGGGGAAGAATATTAACTCAGAGGAATCCAAGGCGAATAAGAGCAAATTATTTTAGATAATGCTAGGTAAAAGGGAGTGAAAATGGAAGACGATGATGAAGAAGAAGGTTCACCTCGAAGGCCGACCAAATCAATGGTTTTTTAGAGGGAGGATGAGAAAGAAACCATGGAAGGGAAGGGAATAGCATTTTAGGATTTGGTAGCTAAAATAGAGAGAGAAGATAGATTTGTTAAATCATGAGACCGAAAAGCAAGCCACACCATCGATTCAAATGAAGCATGAGCTCGACGAGGAGGAAAAGGTTTCTTTAAATAGATTCTTCAAGTGATGGCCGAAGAAGCATAGTTTTTGTATTAATAAAATAATTGAAAAATATTTTCAGAATTCATCTATATTTTTGCCGTATATTGTTATCTTTAAATTAAGATATATTAAATTAAGGCCACAAGCAATAATGAGCCATTAACCCTTGAATGTTAGTATTTTTTTTTTAAGGCTACAAGCAATGAAGTAGTAGTTCTTCAAGAATATACATTGCTAATAGTGAAAAATGACATCATGCAACTAGGTAGGCCATAAGGGTTTCAAGAATGGTAGCCAACAAGGTTTTAGGAATACAAACGACCGAAGGCCTTTCAAGCTTGAATCAGGAAAGCAGAGCAAAGTCAAATAAGATCGTATGCAAACGTAGCATACACTAAATGTCTCACATACAGCACTAGCATATTAGTAACAGCAGAGTCAGGTGGATATTACTGCCTCAATCTCTCAATAATGTAGGAAGCATAAAGATCCCTGTATAAAAAATAGAGATTAGTTAGGCTCAAGCAATTTGGTAATTTTTTGGACGACAAGCAAATCATACTCACATTGAATATTTGATTGCTTTTATTGCATCTTCACCCGGTAGGAAGTCATTCACTGCTACCTCCTTATTCTCATTCTTCTTGTCTGGTTGTCCTAGGAGTTAAGTGTTGTTTGATACATATGCTTGTCCATTCATATGAGATGACAGTTCAAGTCGACGAGTCTAAGTGAAAGGATACAGTCTTCAAAGAAGCGGCGGATTTCTGCAAGGCGGTGAGGAGGAAGCTCATTGATGTCCTTGTAGTGGCGGAACTCAGGGTCATCAGCACAAACAGCTATTATTTTATCATCCTTCTCGCCCTAAACAGATTGAAAAACACCCAATGAGAAAACAAAGGACCAAAAGCCACTCACTGAGGCTTATTGATTTCCTAGACTGAAAGAAGCTATTCTCGCAGATCAGTAACCATATAAACCATATGACAGAATGTTTGTTTTAACAACAAGGCTTTTATCATGAGATTGGTATACATATACAATACATTTAACTAGGAAATGATCTTACCTGATCAATCATAGGCATCAACCCGATAGCACGTGCACGCAGGAAACAACCAGAGATCACAGGCTCCTGCATGTCCATAAAGACATGTATTTGTTCACCTCAGGTACTCCAACTCTCGATCAGAACAAGTTGAGGCAATTTAGCACAAGAGGCTATACCTGCATGAGTACCAGCACATCCATCGGATCACCATCCTCACAGAGTGTGCGGGGGATAAAGCCATAGTTGTGTGGATATACCACTGATGAGTAAAGGACTCGATCAACCTGATATTGCAATCATCATTAGAATTCAGTGAAGACGGCATATAACTTTTATGTTTTAAGACAATATAAATATCAGGTTCCAATGGTAGCAGATATCAGGTTCCAATGAACCTTGGTTTTGCAATGATTTTCTCAATGGCTTCAGTGTATCTTGTAGAAGTGCCATTTCTCACTAGCAAGCCATTTTTTGCTCTCCACTTTTACCATTCCACAAGTTGTTGGGTTTTTCCGAGCCGCAAAAACCGTTTTTTGCGTTGCGGAAACCTCGGAAACCCCAAGCCACGGATTCGTGCGAGAAAAACGTTTACGAAAAACACATGTATGAGTTTCAAAAACCTTAAAGAAGAGAGAAGGAAAAGGTTTTACCCTTGCCGCGAAGCCCTTCGCAATCCCGCTCGTCCAAGGTCCGCCGGATCCCAAGGATGTCAAATGAACACCCCTCTAGAAGTATCCACACAAGCAAAAGGTGGAGAAGAAATCTTAGAGTGTGCTAGCACCCTTGGAGATTTCGGCAATGGAGAGGGAGAGAAGAGAAGAGAGAATGAGATGAGAAATGAAAATGAATGCACTTGAATGAAAAATCAAATGCATTTTCATTCTCTTAAGTGGCCGGCCACCTCCTCCTTTAAAGAGCATTAAATGCCAACACTAAAGGCTATTGTAACCCCCTCTTAGGTGGCACAAATGAGGTGTCATTGATGATGTGGAACATCATCATTGGCTAGCCTTTTTCCACATCACCATGATGTGGAAAATGGTCAAGTCAAACTTGCCTTTTTTGTCTCCTCTCTTTAGTCAAGTCAAACTTGACTTGTAACTCCCATGGTTGATCAAATCTAACCATTTGATTCAAACCAATTTTA